>QVNZ01018278.1:0-21238 GCA_014825645.1 Pseudomyrmex dendroicus
AAAAAAAAAAAAAAAAAAAAAAAAAAAAAGAGATTATACAAAAACGCTCACGTGTTCGAAGTTGATCCGCCGTTTTCGGCAATCGGTCACCTCGCGATTCTCAATCCGCTCTTGCTGCATGCAATATCAGTAACAATATTTTTGTATTGCATGTAACAACGTTCAAACAACTAAAATACGTAGAAATAAATTGTTAGTAAAGTTTGAATGTAAAGAAATAAAAAATTATTTAAGCAAAAATATAGGCCATAAAGAACGTAATTAATTTTTGCTTGCCGATTGCTTGTCATCGGTGTTGTGTGCGCAAGGTCGAACTATTGACGATGTGAGTATGAACTTTCTCCGAGTTGTTTACCGTGCAAGATGTTCCAACGCGAAATGTTGAATAACTAATGGTGGTGCGAATTTCAAATTTCGAACAAAGTTCCATATCTACGTCTACCGTGTCAATTCAAAAAAAAAAACGTATCCGCGCGAGTACACCAGAAAGAAACGAAATAATACCAAATAAAATAATCGTGAGAGCCGTGTGAAATAATTAATATTGGATTTTTTTACTTTTTACGCGTTGTGTGTACAATAACGATTATTGTAATAGGTATTACGTAGTGTACTAGTCAACGTTTCCGTTTCTTCGATATCGCACATCGGACGGATATGCGTCGAAGCGCATCTTCGCTGTATAATATATATATATATTGTATAAGTCTCTTGCATATATAAATATAAGTCTCAATTTTATATTTATATAAAAAGGGGAAACACATATATATCACACAAGCATTTGAGTTGAGTGTATCGTTAGACCACGTGTACGACCACGCGTCGCTTTGTACAAACCGATGTAAATATTATATAATTGATATTTTAGTAATAAATACACACATGAGAGAACAACAAAGGTGCGAAGATATAATATATAAATAAAATTAATTTTCTCTTTCGCTTTTGTTTAAGAAAATATCCAACTCTCTCTCTCAAATAATGAAATACACACAAGAAAAACAGTTTTTGGGTTACACGGTTTCCCGCAGTCCTCCGAGCTGTATTTGTATGGGACGCGAGAAACACCTGCCAATCGGTGGGCAGCGCGCGTAAACACTTTTGTATAAACTACACAGTGTGCTGTGCCGAGCCGCCAACGGTATCTGGCGGCGGAGCAAAGAAATAATTGTTATCTATTATTTGCTGTTGGATGGTAAGCGCGTTTTCTGTTCGCTCTTGAATGTCTGACGTCGGTAAAGTGTGCGACTGTAAAAGTAAGTAAACGCTACGTACAGTAGATATGTCTACAATACGTACATATGTGTGTGTAGATATATTTAATTTTATAAGACTTACAAATAATTTTAAGAGACACGCGAAATTAAAAATCGCACGTACGTCGAGACGCACTTTGTTATTGGAAGACGTACGCGCGCGATATTCGAACCCTTTCTAATTTTCAAAAACAAATTGTAAACATGTTTATTTTTATTTCTTTCTCTTTCTCTGTTTAAAACGACATCACCGCATTAAATTAGATTACCTAGATTTTTCGAGGCTTCCGTAATAAGCGAATCGCGAAACCCGCTAATGGACACCTCGCCTCAGAATTTCTTCGTCCTCCGATCGGGTGAGTACTGTGTCCAGTTATCCCCCCGCGTAATAATATATTTCTCATACAATTTCGTGTAGTCAGAAACTTCGCAAATCGATCTGAGCGCGAAGCAATTTTTGAAAAATTTATTTATTCGCAATTGTTATCCCAATAAATTTTACTTAGGTGTGTCGCGCGTAGGAAAATACAAGAACACACGTAATCGATAAAATTTCACGTACGTTAACGCGAGAAGAGTGAGTGCGAACGTCGAGTGCGTTTGATTGAAAAGAATCGTTTCTTCTGTTTTGCAAAATTATATCGAATCGGTGAATTTCCGACAAATCTGAAAAACTCGAGATTGCGATTTAGACAAGTGAAACCGACCACGCGCGCGATAACGAAGATTTCTAATTCGAAGAGTGATGCTTCATCGCGTACCGCGATAAAATTAACAACTTCAATGCAAGCACGTAAAGTGCGTTTCAACGAGGCCGGTAGTTGCGGCGAAAGAAACTTACGTCAAACGATATTATTTTCGTACTAACGAGATTATTTTTAAATGTGCGCTCAAACAGGGGGTTCGATTTGAAATTCAATTTGTTTCATTACTGAAAAAGATCTCAAGAGAATCTAAGGGATTTAATTGCTATTGAGGTCGGTGGCCTCTTGTGTTCCACGATCGTTCCCGGTTTCATTGTCCCGCTGGTTGAATGACGCGTACATGTAAATGCAATACAAAGTCTGATCGCAATCGGACGCGCGCCTCTCCTATTTCCATCCATCGCGTGTTCCTCCCGTACGTCTGACCGTTACGCCGCGAATGACTCAGATCGATTTGCATTCCTCCGATCGTCGTCATCGAATCACCCTCTCCGACGATTGTTTTCCACGAAAACGATCTCTCGGCGGAAATCGAGTTTATCTCCCGTCTCCCCGCCGACGTTGTCGGCGTTTGCAGGCGTTATCCGACGGACACATCTCTCTCTCTCTCTCTCTTTCTCGAATCATCGGCCTATTGATTTTCTCGTGGAGGCGCACGCGCTTTTCCGCTCGCCACTGCTACGACGAAGGTGCGGCTAAACCATGGATCCCAGTGTACTCGCCACCATGGACAAGGAATCACTGAAGAGGCAAATCGAGAACATGGCCTACCAGGCAGCCATGGAACGGTGGACGTTATCGAGGAGTATCGCGGCGTAAGTGCACAACGGCGCCTATTCATCGTCCTCGTCGTCGTCCGTCGTCGTCGTCGTTATCGTCTCCGCATGCACCCACTTGCGCTTATTATCGTTGCTCCCAACCTTGCGTACAATTTACGTGTAGAGCTTGGTGGAACGCACGACCCCGTAAATGTTCTTAGAAATCCAGGCGATTTGAATCAGATCTATAGAGAGATCGGCGGGTCCTTCGGGGAAAGAAAAAAAAAAAGACAGAAAGGCCGACCCGAATTTCTCGCCAAAACTAAAAGCTCGAACAGAAAGCGCTCGATTTCTAGGACGCACGCTCTTGTACTCACGTTCACGTTAATGTGTTCTGTTTTATTTAACAGTTGCGAGAGAGAATGTTTGTTTATATTTAGTTACTTAGTTATTTGTTTACATTTAGTTGTTAAGAAAGCAACTCCCTCTCTTTCACGCAAACAATTTTTTTTTTTTGTTGGCGCAGCCAGAACGCAATCGCCACACTGTTCATATCGTCAAGCCTGTTGAGGCAGCTTGATAACACGAGAATTTATTACGTTATTTCCGATAACCGTTTCTCCTCCGCGCGTGTGGAAAACAAGAAAAGCGCCGAGAGATTGCGACGGTGTATATACAGACATACGTAACGTTGTTTCGCGATCGCACCAGCGCGCGCGCACCTTTTTCCCAGATAAATCATCTCGCGTGTAAAAGCCAACGCGCAGTCGCGCGGACCGCAGTCGTCGACAGTCAAGGCTGAATTATGCTCGCGTCCCCGTATTACATGGCGGGACAGGATCTCCTTGGACGGGCGGTATGTGTCCGCGTTAATCGCGTTTTCGCGGCACGATCACTTTCCGAGAGTCGCGTATAGAACGTCGGGTTTTAATATATACGCGGAGAGAGAGAGAGAGAGCTCAACGCGGCGACGATAAATCGATCGATAAATCTAACTGGGCCGCCGATCTCGATCACGCAACGTCGCAATCGTCGGCGCTTCGCGCGATTTCGAAAGGGCGCGAAAAAAGACTTAAAAAAAAAAAAAAAAATCGCAATAAGGAGATCGCGCAAGAATTATCCTCTCGGATCCGTTGCAACCTGACGTACTGCGGCGTGTGTGCGGCGAGTTGTTGCGGTTAATGATCGAGCGACCGACTTATTGCGACACGCACAGTGTTCGCGAAGTGTGCGTTCGACTTCGCGAAGCTCGTAATCGCTCGACTTAATATATTCAAAAATAAAAGAAGGGACGTGGCGACGTCCCTTTATCCTTGTCCCAAATGCGTCTCTCTTATTTTTAAATTGTCATTACAGTAATATCCCGACAAAAATGTATTCGTGCTTAATCGCGCAAAGACGTTTGACCTCTCCCCGCTTTGAAATGTCGTTGTAGCGAGAGTCTCGCGTCGATATGAGAAATATCGGACACTTGTCGCCGACGACGAGCGAGTAAAAGCCGAGGCGCGGAGCGACCCTTAATCGGACGCGCTGCCGCGGGCGTTTCGCAAAAGTCCGGTATTACATCAGCGCGAGGTAGAAGAAAGAAGGATGAGGAAGCGGGTGGTAACCCGTATTGTGTTGTGTGTTATCGAGGTACGGGAGATTAGGTCGATCGGCGCGAGGGATAAAAAGAAAGGGAGGAGGGAGAGACGCGCGGGGGCTGGCCGGTTGCCTTTCACCGGTCTCGAGAAGTCTCGCGAGACCGCGGAAACTTTTTGCTTTCGCGCGCGCGATTCGCCTCGAAGACCGCGCGAGAGAACTGTCGTCGAGAGAACGTCGTTCTCCGCGTCGGTTCCGCGTCGTTCCGCAAGCGAGAGCACGCACCGGAACACGCGCCTACACTCTCGAGGCAACGGATCGTCCGATTAGCCGCGGTGTGTGTTTCCCGGCAAAACAGTCGAATTTACCGGCCCTTGATTTAGAAAGGAACAGACAGGCGATTTCGATGTCGCTCTCTTCTCGAATTCAGGAGAGAAGAAGAAAAAAAAAATAAACCTCTCCTTTAAACTCGGCCGACACGTCTCTTGTCATTCATCGCGTCGACGCGATATGTAGGTCGCGCGTTTCCGATCTCTTCTCGCGGAAATTTCATCGGTTCTCGCGCCGCGACGTTAAATAATTTATTTAAATACAAGAATTGTACGAACAAATATCTTGTAAATTCAATATGCGAGAAAGGCAAGGAAAACAAGATTTGAAATTTGCAGCGTGTCTTTCCGAGCTTCGCGGCCCGAATACAATGTTCGCGCGAACGTTTATATATTGGAAAACTGGTAATACTGGTATATATGCATATTGTCGCATTTTTGTAAACCGATAGTTTCACTCGGTCTTCGCGCATTAAATAAATCAAAGACAGAAAGTGCGACGGCAAGCCGAATTCGAGCGTGAAGTGAGCAGAATCGCGTTTGATTTCTGCAACCAGAGAAAGAGAGAGAGAGACCAGATTCGCTCGACGGCTCCGGGGAATCGCTACGATTTCGACGATCGATTTCATTATATAAACGACAGCCGATAAATAATAGGCGTCGCGGAATCGGCAAATGTTGCGAAAACGGGCGCCGAGGGGACGAGGTTGTTCACCCTCATTTTAAAAGTTTTGCGCGCCGACCCGGTCCTAATAAGTGAAAGTTCCCGCGCGAATACTCTCTCTGATAAGTCGCGACGGGATGCGATTATATTTTTAGAAAAAAAAAAAAAAAATTAAGTAAAATTCACATTCCTCGCAACGACAACGCGATAAATCAAGCAGTTAATTCGAAGAAAATATATTTATCTATCTGTTACACGGATTATAGCAGATTAAGTAGCTACTTTCTCTGGACATTTAGAAAAGTTGTTTTTTTTTTCCTCAAGCGGATTTGCTAGAAAATAAATTCAATCTTCGTACGCTTTTTTTTTTTCGAACGTTGTACGATCTTGAATTAATTATGTGTGAGCGCGAGATATCGGCGGGATTAAAATCGAAAGGTGCTAGGTATGACTCGGTGGGAGACGTGAACGACGGAGTTTGTGCTTTCGTGTCCCGCGGGAAGAAATTCCGCGGATATTTCCCCCGCACCGGACCGTTTAGCAACCGAAGTCCGAAAGCTTGATCGTTGCCGCCGCGCGGCAACTTCTCCTTGAACGCAAAATCACACAAGTCCGAACCGCCGAGAGTTCCTTTCACCGACTTCTCGCGTCTAAATGAACGAACCGACTCTCCGAGCGAGCGGCCGGTCGTATAAACGCGGCCGGCACCACCACATTGCGGAGGCGCGAACTCTTTTATCGGGCGATCTTGGCAAATTGGAGGCAACGTATCTCGCGCGTTCGTGAACGGGACATTCTCCGGGAGATTTTGAAAAGCGCGCACCGGATCTGCGGACTCGGCAACGAATCTCGAGCGTGTCGGAATAAAATAAATCGCCGACAGATAGATCGAACAGATTTTTGTAACAATATCGCGAGGGAATTGAGACGCGCGCGAAACGAAAATTTGATCTCGGTGGACTCGGGATATCCGATGAATATTTGTTCGATTAAGTTGCACTCAAATTAAATATTAAATAACACAAAAAATAAATATATTTATACAAAATTAATGTGTGTAAAAATTATATACTTAATACATATATTACTTATATACTTAATTTGTTAATAATATTTTATTTACGTATTTTTAATATTTATACTATAATATTGTAAATACATTTTTAATTTGTATATTTAATATTATATTACGTGGAGCTGCTTTTTGATTATTCGGTAGAAATGACCCAAGCACAGTCCTCCGTGGATTAAAAAATATTTTTAGAACAAACGCACGCTTATTGCGCCACAATATTATAAATAAGCCGTTGAAGCGGCAACGCACCGTCTTTGCCGGTCTGTAAGATTCAGCGTTACGCGATACGACACAGTTTGATCTCCACGTTCTTCCTCGACAGGTTACGGGAGTACATAGAAGATAACGAGAAGGTCGATCCGCTGATACACGCGCCCGACAAGAAGAGCAATCCCTGGGCCGAGAAAGGCAAGTGCATAATCATGTAATCGGGACCGGCGGAAAAGAAGGGCAGCAGAAGAAGAAGGAAGCATGCGTACACCGAAGCGGAGGAGGAAAGGAGCCCGGTCGTTCATCCGCGGCGATTCCAGGGGCAGAGACCGCGAGGAGGAGGAGAAGCAGAAGGAAGAGGAAGAAATTCTTCCCGCCCGTTAAACATCCGCTGCGGTTTGATCTCGCGGGGTCGTCGAGGTGATCGTCAAACCGGCGACTGCGATCGATTTGGCTCTCGAACGGAATTCGAAAAGTCGAGAGCGAATCATTTCACCGGACCGAGTGTTCCGTTTCCTCCGGGAACAGTTTTGCTATCGCGCGACGTGCGACTCTGGACCGATTTTCGATTTCCGCGTGTCTCAAGAAAAGGAAAATTACATGAAAAAAAAAGAAAAGAATCAAACAACCGCGCGTTATTTTAAACAAATTGCGTCGTCGATCAAGCCGAGGCGACAAGCCGAAGAGGATACGGAAAGAAGGAAGAGTGGGAAAATCGGAAAATCTCCGCGTCCAGATTGATCGACGTGTCGAATCAGCTGTTGCATGTCACGCGATGACTGCACATCTCACTCGCCGATGCACTTGCCGTATATATACAAAAACCCAAAACTCTCCTCAATCACCGACGACTCATTATCGTAAAAAAAGATTTACATCGTAAATATAAATTTACTCTATGATGCGTAAAATACGCGATATATATAATAATATAATTGTGTACACACCTTGTTAATTGTGACTCTTGTAATCTCTGCGCGAATATTTCTTACAAAAAAAAAAAAAAAAAAAAAAAAAAAAAAAAAAAAAACCGTTTTCAGCAGTTTGTTATCCATTTCCAGAGAAACACTTGTACTCGTCGTACGTATAAGAAAAAAAAATCTTACTTGATAATCCCTTTACATGTCGAATAAAAAAAACAAATGGTATATTATAAAGAAATAAAAATGTAATAAATAACTGAACTATACAAACGTCGTCACTGAAGAGACAATTTACTTCTCTCTCTTTCTCTCTTTCTGGTGTAATTACACGCAACTTAGGTATAAATAAAATATTACGCAATTTTTTTACGACCGCCCTCTTCAAATTCGCAGCGCGAGTTTTATTGCCGATTTCCTAACACGACACGGGGGAGATGGGTCTCAGCCGTTCCGTTTACATACGATGCAAACAACAATGTATCTCCGCATTTATTATTTGTATTAACTTATAATTGTTTTACAAAAAAAAGTCGAGATGAAACACGGCAAAACGCGAGTTACGCAGAAACTGTACGTTTGGTTTTTTTACCATTTTGTTGTTGTACAATCACATGCGAAGTCGATAAAAAACAAAAAGCGTTTTACATAAAATCGAATGAGAGAGGAGACCGCCAATTTGTCGCGTGCATCATCGTATAATCGCACAGTCGGTTAGTTCAAACCAAAGAGAGTTAGTTAATTTCCAACGTCACGAGAGCGTCTCTTGAGTAACTCCGCGCATTTGACACGCGGAAAGGAAATACAACAACGTGGGAATTGTAAACGTCATAACAAATAATTCCCCCCGGGCAAACGAGTAATTTTCGAACGCGAATAGCGCGCGCGGTCTGTTACCATCGGCGGTCAGCGCGGTTCCTTGCGGGAGGAAAAAGGGTTAACGACCGTTTCGCGGTTTTAAACTGCCGCGGCGGCGGCGCTCGGCCAATTTGTTTACGATTCTCTTGTAACGTTAATTTCGCGGATAACTTACGAATCGTCGCCTGACGAACGGAGAAAGGAGCGGCGAAGAAGCGTGTTTCTCCGCAAAGTCCAAGTCGGATATTAAAATTCCTTACAAGCGCGGGAGGGGCGCGTGAAAAGTGGAAAAGGAAAAAAAATCCCCCGAGCGACGATTAGATTCGACGAAGCATCGCGAGAGAGCATCGCTACTTTCGCTTTTTCGAGAGGCACAGCGCGATGACATTTATAAGCAACACAAACGCGACGAATTAGGATCTTTTTTTTTAATCATCTCCGTTCTCTTCCGCCGGCGGAGTCATCTCGCGTGCGATTAATCCGCGAGACGAGATAATGAGACGCGCGAGGTGCTCGTTACGAGCCGCGATAATTACGCGCGCGCGTTGTTAAGTGTCGCCTGCGCGCGCAGATTTTTTTTTTTTTTTGAAGAAACAAGTCGCAATCTTTTGAAACGCTCGATCAATTATCACAACAGAATTCACACATCGAACAGGGGGAGAAACAACGTCCGTGCCCTGAAATTGATTTAACGGGACGATATATCTTTGGGAGTGCGCGCGCGCGCGCGCAAAATGTCTTCGCGCAAGAAAGCGCTCGGAAAGAAAATGTGCGTTCTGGAAGTAATTTGCCGCCGACTTCAATTTTTTTCCTAGCGAAAGTCTAAGAGCAGCAATTCTTAATTACATCGGCCTTTTGAAACAGATAATTACAGCGATGCGATCAATCAAAGTAAACCGGTAATCAACATCGAGTCTGTTACATGCGCGCGCGCGGAAATTAATTGCAAGCGTGAATTTTTCTCTCGGATTACAATACAACATTTGGTCGTAGATTTTTATCTCTCGCTCGTTCGTTGTTGTTGTTTTCTTTTTTTTTCGTTCTTATTCAAAAGAAAACACGCGCGCGAATTGTGGCTTCGTAAAAAAAAAAAAGGACTTTCTTTTGCGCGGCGTCTCTCACGACTTGCCGAGTCACCTCGCGAGTCTTTTAAAAGACTCTAGCGTAGACATTCTATCTACAATTAATTATTCTTGTTGCTGTCTTTATTATAATAATAATTATTATTGTTATTTTTAATTATTTTGTAATTGTCTGTAGCGCTTGAGGGGATCTGATAGATCCCAGAGCGCTTTACAAATATATGCTACTATCACACATACATGCTACTATCTATCTATCTATCTACAAAGTAAGCCGACCTTTCCCTGCAAATATAAGATTTTCGATTAAATATTAAATTTCGTCAGCAACTGCGGTGATGAGATTTTCGCGACGCCAATCGATTTCGGATGCGCGCCTTTATTGAATTTCGTCGATTTTCCTTTTGACTCACGCGGGTCCCGGGAGACGATTATTTCTTTAGACGATTACGCGCGCAACAGCGGATATTGCCCCCCTCTCCCCCTCTCCCCCCCGTTTATCGAATGTTGTGCAGAATAATAATTTCGCGATCGCTATCGCGAGCGGGGGGCATTATCCCAATTATTATCCGCGTGTTGCGACATATAAATAACCGATCGATTACGTGCATAAAATGCAGTTATGCTCAATCGGTCATGCTTCACATTAAAGCACTTTCGTGCAATCACGAAGCGATTATCGGTTTTCTATTATCTTCTGTGTCACGCTTTTAGTCTCTTCGTTTTTCCCCTACAATATCGATGTAGCGCTCCGGACAATCGTCCGAGGAAACGTTCTCTTTCCACGCTGATTAAAAACAATCTTATCTTCGGTCCACTTTCTGACGCGTAAAATTTCGAATTTCGAAAATGTAGCCGATGTCTAAACCGAGATCGTCGGAGTTTCGATGTTTGACGCTGTACGCGTCGTCCACCGACGACTATATAGCGCACGCTGTCACTTACTATACGCAAAATGAAAGGCGGCTTTAATTGCGGCTGTAACGACGACGACGAAGACATCGTCGTCGTCGTCGTCGTCTCGAAGCGAGCTGCGAAAACGTTTCGCGCGAGGTGGAGAGAGAACGGGTGCACCCCCCGTCAAGAAGTAAGAGGGAGAGGAAAAAGAGAGTGTGTATGTGAGAGAGAGAGAGTGACATGACTAGAGAGAGGGAAAATGAAAGAGAGCAAAAGAGAAGAGAGAGAAAGAGAATGACAGTGGGCTGGTCTGCCACGGCAGTCAGTGTTTCCCGAACTGTTGTCAGTGATAGTTCCCCGATCATGCGGCGGCGGATTCTCGATCACTGATCCGTATCAGCAACGAGATCCACAATTTTTTTGTTTCTCGCCGATCTGCCGGCAGTTCTTCGTCGCTCGAGTTTTGTTGTTGTTGAGTTTTCCTCGGTTTTTCCCGCCCCCATTGACAAAAACAAAAAAGACACTGACCGGGAGAAAAGGTTCTTCCGTTTCGAATCTTGTTCGCGCTGTGCTAAAAAGTCACGGGCCGTTGTTGTTGTTGTTATTGTTTTAAACAATTGGAATAATGATGGTGAGTTTTCGCACAATTTTATTATCAATTTTATTATTGCAAGTATTTTCTCCAAGTATTTTTTAATTTTGAGGGAGGAAGAGACCAGCAATGCGTGTCACAATCCTTTGAGGATCGTCCTCTTCCTTCCGAACGATTTGCTCCAATTTCGCGATCGAGAGATCAACGAAGTCGCGCTCTTGCGCGACGAAAGGGAATATTCGTTTTTCTTTTTCTATGTGCGGCTCGTCGTTTCCAAGTCGCGTTCGAATTTCGCGATGAAGTTGTTACGTCACACGGCGAGAGACCGAAACCGGTCAAAATAACAAAAAAAAAAGAGATTGATGTGGAATTAAAAGACGTTGAATCACAGAACCGTTTGTCGCTAGTTAGTCAATACTCTCGATATTGCTCAATCTCGGTCGAAAAACTCGCGATTAAAATGTCCGCGCTCGATAAACAAAAATAACCACCGCGATACGATACAGAAATCGGATTCTGCGGCAGGTCGTGTGTGTACGCACACACGCGATACCAGGACCTTCGGTGGAGAACTCGTTCTGTCCTTCCGGGTTATACCTGCGAGTCCTCTCACTTTCGTCGTGCGACGACCTCGCCGATGCAGTTTTTTCAATGTAACGGCATAAATCTCCGCCTAACGGCGACATCGAAGTCGTCGGGTGATTTCGACGCGCGTGGGCTTTTTTCTCTCCACATCGACGCGTACGAATTGGCCAATTAAGACAAAAAAGAGACGCGTATATTATTATTATTACACAACTTTGAGTGTCCAGCGCGCGTTTTTCGTGCGCCGATAATTCACCTGTTCGCTTCGTGAAAGCGCGAGATCTCGATCCTTCCCCCCCGTCCGTGCAAATTGAATCGCGCGCCGATCGAACGCTTCTCGTGTCGCTTTTCACTTTTCGCTTCCAATCTCGCTAGCGGATAAATCGTCGCCGTATCTTCGCGGGATTTATTTCGAGCGAGAAGCTCCTTTTTTTTTCTTAATGAAAAATTGTATACGCAAACAAACAACGCGCGTCCTCCTTGATTCGTCCGAGAGAAAGCGCGAGAGAGAAGACTTGCGGCGCGGCACGTTCACATTATCGAGAAACGCGGCAATTTTCGAGGGGGAAAAAAAATATTTCTTCCCGTCAAAGCTCTCGTCAACTTCTCCCGGACTAGATAATGTAATAACAATCTGCGCGTTCCCCGATTGCAAAATGTCGCGCGCGGCTCTACAAAATCTATATATGTCGCACATTACAACTTTCTATCTCATCCTGACCACGCCTCGAAGCTGTGTCGCACACGCTCGAGTCGCGCAAGTGGCATACAATGCTAATGACAAGTCAAACTGCTGCAGCATTTTCAAGTGGCCCTAGTATTAACATTTAATTTATAAGCTCGACCGACGCGCGGAGAGAATTACATTCGTCGAGAGAAACAAATTGCGATTCCTCTTCCCACTCCGTGTCTGTCTCTTCTCCATTCGAAATCGCGCGCAGGATGCAGCCGCGATCGCGCTGAATTATTAATGAGCGTCGCTAATCGTGACTAGTTGGTGTAACGGTGAAAAGAGAGAGAGAGAGAGAGAGAAGAGAGAGACTCGTTTTCTTTCGAGTTACATCGGACGCACAGGTGAAACTTCCGAGAATCGATCGTTTGCAATATTTTATCATCGTAACAACACTTTCGTTCATTCTTCAACGCGACGTCGTCCCGTTTTTTTTTAAAGTCTCGCCGCGTTTTACGCGATTTATTTTACACCCGCGGAACAATCAGTTTGAGCTGTAACGTGACATCTGACATTTGTTTACGTTTATTATTTGTTCAACGACTTTATTTTAAATAATATTCTGCTTTGAAAAGATCCGCGTGATATGAAATACTGTCTGCAATTATTCCCGCGGAGTTGTCGAACGTCAAACACACGTCGTCGCGAAGACGGCGAGTATATAATCTTGTGAAATCATCTTGTAAATAATCTTATCTCTAATAATCTTATAAAATATATTATATCTCGCAATATGTTTGTGCTTCATCGTTCGATGCGGGCACTTCAAACGTACGCCGTCTGTATAGATTCGAGAAAGATAGGAAGTCGAAGAAAACAAAAATTATCGCGCCGGGAAATAAAAACGTCGGACACCGAGCGGAGAGTCGGCGCGGAATATTTGCTCGACAAGAAAACGGGCGCGACACACACGCTCGGTGAATGCGTATGTACGTACGTACAGGTACTGTAGCCGCCGGATGGGGTGGACTTCGACAGAAGAAATTCGACCGGATTCCACCGGCTTTCTATCTATGTACGATTTTTCCCCGCGCGGTTACGACGCGCATTGTGCGCTTTTATCTCGAATTACCGGACAGCGGTCCGCACACACGCGGCGATTTGAACGCGAGAGTTTCCTGAAGCGACAGCGAGGAAAGTGACGACGTCGGTAATGGGAGTCTGAGTGGAAACCGCGCGCGAGTCAATGTCCGAGGCGGGGCCGCCCCATTGTCGCGCGCGATTCTGTAGAAAATCGCGCGAACGGAACGAAATCTCGGAACGAGAGATGCGTTTTCACCGGCGAGGTTTTAACACCGCGAAGTTTAGCGAAGATCGGCCGGAAGCGAGGTGAAAGGGCGGCGGAGATCGTTTGTGTGTGTGTGTGTCTCTCTGGAATATATGAAGTCGCGAGGAAAAAGGAAGCTTATCCAGGCCATCACCGCGCGTATCACCGACTTATCACGTTTTTTTCGCCGCAGCGGTGGAAATTTCATAAGAGCGCGCGCGCAAATATCTCAAATCCGGTGGAAGCGAGGTGAAAGGATCGATGTGCGGAATCGAATCGCGATTAGAGACGAAGAGAGGAGAAGAGGCGTCCTTGGATGTGAAGAGAACGTTTGTAAGAAAAAAAAAAAAAATATCGCGCGTAAATCGGAAATAAATTTTGAAGAGAGACGCGCGTTTTCTCTTATCGCAGAAACGTACGCGGAGTGAAACGTCTCGGAGGAGACGTTAATTACTTATACGAGAAATCTCTCGTATAAGGAAATGAAACAATGTATATTATTTGTAGCAAAAAATTATAATTTTTTTCTACGCTAATGTGCGCAAATAAAAATCTAAAGCACGGTGGGACTCGATGCGAGTAGGTAAATAATTAAAGCGCGGTTCTCTGGAATTATGAAAATAAGAGGCTTCTCTCTGCTCGGTACGAGAGCATTCATATAATAGCGAGAATGATAATGACAAGTGGAACAATAATATCTAGAATGAAAAAGAAAAAAAGAAAAGAGTGGAAGCAATGTGGAAACGCGGCGCGGCTCAATTGCGCAGCTCGCAAACCTCGTCGTTCAACCTCAGCTGCTTTCCAACGTAACCTACATACGCGTATCTCTGTCTAAAGAAAATAAATAAAAAAAAAAAAAAACAAACATCCTTTCTTATACGTGTACGCAAAGTGCTCGGAAATTAATTGCACGATTAAAAAAACATTTCTTACACGTAAAATTGTCTAACGACGTTGAGCGTCAAATAAAATGGACAATAATGGTTTTTACACAAAAACATCAAACGTTAACTTAAATAGAATTATTACTCAGCAAAATTATCTGTTCTTTCAGGAAAAAAACTTCAATCAGATCAAACTCTTTCAATCTCTTTTTTTAACACGCGTGTACAAAAAGTAGCTCGGAAATGAAATTAATTAAAACATTTCTTACGTGTAAAAACTTGTCTACCGACTGCTAAACGTCAGATGAAACGTAAAACAGTACGATATGCGTAAATAATTTTGCACTTAAAAGTGAATATCGAAATGTACCTGAAACGAATTACTCGGAGAAATTAAGCGATAAAAAATCATGGATGTGACGTTTCGTCGCGACGCCTCGAAAAAAAAAAACCGACTTTAATCGACGCCGTAAAAGGCAAGAATAGGAAGTGAACGAGCTTGTCGTCTATAGACACATCGCGGCAGTGTCCTGCAGCAGGAAACCAGCGAAGAGAAGTTTCGTAAGCGCGCGACACCGGCGCGGTGTCCCCAAAGAGACTCCTTCAGCGGAAGTCAGGTGAAAACGGTTCGCAAACGTGCGTAGCCTGGAAACGAATCGCGAACGTCACCGATGTGCGACGAGGGGGGGAGGTGGGAGACCAACAACGACGCGCGATATCGAAACAAATCGAAGACTCACCTGCACAATCGCGTGTGTGTCACGATGTCGCAAAGAGACACCGCGTAAAAGCACCGCATAAAACACATTCAATACGTTTGATTTACGATTAATTCGCGTCAATCATCTCGCAATGATTGACCGAATCGAGTGAAACTGGTTTTGTCGCGAATAATGAAGTCAAAAAAAAAAATTGATTAATTCTGTTTGCGATACGCTCGATGTAATTTAGCCGCGGTGTAATATTTACGATACGCTTTCCCGTCGTCGGGTTTGGATACGCAAGATCGGCGAAAGTAAGATCGATCCCATCGCTACCTGCGAACGCGACGACGTCCAGATTGTCGACGCTCGGAGTCGACAGTTTGCTCGGACAAGAGCGGATTTTTTTTTTTTTTTGCTCGGGTCGTTTCCAGGTTAAAACGCGTCCGGACCCTGCCGACGTGTTTAACAGGTTGTCCTTACGTAAGTCGCAAACACCGACTCACATGTAAGTTACCGCGGTCGATTCTGCGAAATCTTAGAAAAATGCCAAAAAAAAGAAAAAGAAAAGAACAAAAACTGTTCACGTCTCAGTCGTTTATTATCGTTGCAATAAAATCGCGCGTGCTAAGAATCAGAATCGATTCTCTCGATTTGTCACGATGTTTATTGCTGCCGCTTTTTCGCGTGTGGTTTTCGGCTACTCGAGTGTCGCAACTTGTGTGACAGTTCGGGATTACGCGATTATATATTCGTTGCGACTCGAGAATGATTTTAAAAATGTGTGAAAATTCCTTATTTACATTGTTAAAATAACGCGATAACTGACTTTACTTTTTTTATTGCGGTCGTAATAAAAGAGGAGAATGGGACTTTTTGCAAACAATTGAAATGTTCGTCACGTCCGAAGGATAACGGCTGTCTGTCAATCCTGTTCGGCGTCTACACAAGTCGCGAAATGTACACGGAAATCGCCGGGAGGAGGGAGGGATATTAAAAATTTGCACGTACGCGCGCGAGCATCATCGCGAATTGATTTTAATTGACGAATACAAAGCGGAGATAATTGCCGGTGAGAAATGTCGTGCGAGAAAAAAAGCGCACAATGGTCGGATGAATTTTCTTACGAAAGTATTGTACCACATATGATAGCATCTCGCGCGTCACTCAAGGTTAATTAACTTGGAAAGTGAAATTCGTCGCTGCTCTTTCGATTGCTCAATGCAACGCGCCGAGTGTGAGTCTTTATCGAGCGACGCGTCTCGTCGAATTCCGTGCAAATAAAATAACAATTAATTAACAAATGGTCTTAAGAAGCTCTCTTTTAGCATCTAATCAAGAAATGAGGATTTCAAGAGCCAAACGCATGTGTAGAATATTTTTTAAACTAATACGCTTAGTAATTCGAACTGAATTCAAATTCGAAAATTGGACGCTTAGTAATTTAATTTTAAAATAATTGACGCGCTAAAAAATTCATTTATAAAAACTACATTTATTTCGCACATACATCCAGCGCGTTTGGCTTCTTACTTCTCGACTAAACAAAATATTCTTCTGTAAAATGTGCGAGGAGGAAGAAATTTCAAATTATCTAATTTAAGTTGTGTAACACTTTAGGAAATAAATTAAAACTGCTTCATCACTTATATATCATTCTACACATTTGACTTAAGATTCGAGATCTCGAAAGCGAGACACATTATATAAATGTTACACGTGCGCGCACGCATGTCGGAACAAAGCGCGCGCTTTATCTATGGGAAGGAAAAAAAAATGAAAAGATAGATCTCGCTACGGCCGTCGTTTCGCGAAAGAGACTTACAAAAGCGCAATCATTGTGAGCAAACGTCGTCGCGAGATGATGAGAAAGATCGATCTTCGGTTGATAGCGGGCCACAATGACGCGTTGTGAGGCAACGTGTGGTTTTTTTTTAATGAGAAAATTTGTAATAACGTCCCCGGTTGGAAAAGTTCCGCAACCGGGAATGGAAAAGACGCGGCGAGACTCGCGCGCGACTCGTTGAGACGCGCTCGTCGAGCCGATGTGCGCAAAGCGACGAACTAATCATGCGACGAACTAATATAGTCAGATGGGAAAGACCGACGGGACGGTCGGTTCGCAATAACTTAATCCAGTAGATTCTTGAAGGATGTATGTGAGATTGCGCTAAATGAGAAAAGCGCCTTGATCGGCGGATGATTGCGCTGTAATGACGTCCGGAAGAAAGTTGCAATTTCGATCTAATCAAGAAAACCACGTGAGATCGGAGTCGCAAATTCATTGACAAGTAATAATTTGTAGCATCATCAAGCGACATCACAAGATTAAAAAACAAAACGCAACGTAACGACGTTCTTTTCTCTCATGGAGAAGAAGACGATTAAATATATTTGATTCTACTCTCGAATCGCGTTTTTCTCGGCGCTCTAAAAAGCGATTATCTCGACGATTGATTTTACATTTGAGATATTTAAAAAAACTTTGCAGAAAGTCTGGCATCTTCTTTCAAGCGTCTACGTCCTGTTGTTCATTTAAGCGTCAAAAGAAAAACAATCTTCTGCAATTTCTTATTTTTTTGACGATTTTTAAAGAGTCTCGAAAGGACAAAAACGACTTAAAAAGTTCTTCAGAATTAGAGTTAATTGAATCCAGCGTCTTTTTACACAAACAATGTTGTGGTTTGGGATGTCGCAATGTCTCGGGAAAAACAAAAATTGCGCTAAGCTGTGAGAGAAACGTGAAGAATTATTAGATTGCACTTCGGGAAAGTTTCGGCGTAACTGCTGAACGTACGCGAACTAACGGAAATGATTAGAAAAGAATAATAGATAGTTTCTTTTTTCTTTCCACCGTGCCGCGTCGGCACTTTCACCGCAGGTTAAACGTTAATTGGCTGTTAATGAGCGCGCGCGCGCAAGTAAGTCCTCTCCTTTGTCGGTCGTAAAAGAGAAAAAAAAACCGCGCGTGTCCGTAATTCATATTGTTACAACCGCGCGACAGACGTGACGTTGCATTACGTCGCACGGCGTTCTAATTGCTTGCACGACAGAGAGCGAGCGTTAAAAAAAAAAAAAAAGAAACCCGGGGAAACCGTGTGGAAAAACGACGAGAGCGATCGATCGCGCTCATCGATGCGGACGTAACGGAAATTCCGCGCGAAATGTTTTTACAGACCCAACAAAGAACGCGAACCCACTTGCGTGCGGCAAAACACATAAAAATAATTCACGCGCGTGCGCCTCTTTTGTTCGCCTCTGAAAAAAAAAAAGAAATTTCGATTAAAAATGTAACGAGCGCAGAGACAGTTGAGATGATGTAAAGCGATATACGAAACGCATAAATATAAACTATACGTAATACGATTACACGATGGAAGGCCAAGTAGGTTTCAATGGAAACTATTAATGAGATTAAGAACAGTAGGCCGTTTTTTTTTTTTTTTTTTTATTTCTCACGATTCGAGAACTTTCACCCGAGATTTCAGGTTAAGCGAAACTAATTGCCGACTGACAATGATCCGGTCGTGTTTTCGATTCAAAAAATCTCGCGAGTTGACGGTTTCGAGTCGCGCGCGTGGGGAATTCAAATTTCTGGCGAAAGTTGAATGAAAAACTGACCGATGTGTAAAAATCGCGCGGGCGTTTCGAAAATTCTAAACAAAGCTTCCAAAGTTTGCGATCGATCGATTAAAAATTATTGAGAGACGCGCGTCTCTCCCTCTTTTACACGTGAGAAAATTTTATTGAAGTTTTATCGAAGTTTTATTTTAAATTTTATTAAAGTTTTCAACTTCTGAAGAGCGCGGTAATAATAATTTCGTACGAAAAAGCGCACGCGTCTAATTTCATGTATACAACGAGCGCAAATCTCTAACGAGCTTCGCGGAAGATGCGGAGAGAAAGAAGACAAAGAAGAGAGGCGCGCGAGAATAAATTAATGCCGGATAAAGAACGATTAATAATCGGTCATGAACGGGCGCGCGTCATTGTTGCGTCGAGAAGAAATTCAAGATCGAAGGATCGCGAGAGCGAGTTTTAAAGTCGCGACGAGACAAAAATGAGAATCACACTTGTCATTACAGAGCAAGCTTTCAGCGCGCGCTTCTAGCAATTGTTACGTCAGCGAGCAAATTACCGTTAATGCGCCGAGTAACGTATGCGCGCAAGCCTCGCCTTTCGAGTTTTCATAATCGACTTATGACCATCGACGTGCCGCGGGAGAATTATTATCGCTCGACGGGGTCGTCGTAAAACGACGACGGCGCAAATCAGGTTGCGATTTACATTTAATTGTCGCCAGAGCTTTTGCGACGTTCGTGAGCGGACGCTTGATGAAGTTATTTATATTATTGCCGTCGGGATGAAAAATTTATTCAAACGTCGCGTTTTCACAATCGCTCGTCGGTTGCCGCGCGAACGTTGGACACGCGCAAGGACACGTTTGCGAATTTGCATTCCACACGTTGTAATAACAAATTCAGACGTTCTTGCGACGCTCTGAGACAAAGTGAGATGCGAGACGAAGTATCTCTTTCGTATAGCCGGGAAATTGGCGACGGTAATCATTCGCAAATAATAAGCCGTAGACTTCTCGAGAGATGCGCCATTGCGAAGTCCGAACATTTGATTTTAATCTTCAATTGATTGCAAAAATATACACAATAACGGCGAGTCGTGCAACGTGGCGCGGGAAAACGTGTGTCGGGCGCGGTGGAAAGAAAGAAAGAAAGAAAAAAAAAGAAATAAAGAATGGAGAGCGCGGAAAGAAAAGGAGCGCAAGGCTCTCGAGAACCGTGCGAAAGAGGCGTAAAAATGTAAGCGACGGCACGCGCGCGTAAAAATGAGAAGCGAATTAGCCTCGCGGACGGAAATTCGCGACGCGACACGCACGAGAGCAATTCGGCGCGGAATTTCGGCCGCGATAGAAATTCGAATTCCCACGAAAAAAGACGAAACGAGCTTGAAAATCGAACGGAAAGAGAGAGAAATATCGCGTTCGTACACGCGATATTTGACAAAAAGTTTACACACACGAGTTTTGTTTTTTTTTATCGCACGACTCGCTTTCACATTTTGCAACATACAAAAGAAGTTGTTACATCGAAGTTGTTAACGAAGGCAAACGGCTTGGGGATTTACTGTCACCGCTGAAGTCGAGTTGGAATTAATATAACTAAGCGTCGTGTGCCCGTGTGTGACGGGAAAACGTTTCTATTCTTACGCTCGCGAGAGAGGTCGACGACAGTAATTCAATAAGGAATGCGCTCTCGGGGAATTGTTGCGGAATTCGAGCAGAAAGAAGAAAGCTTGACGCCGCGCGGAAAACAGCGCGAAACGCAATATTAATCCGAAAAAAGAAAAAAAAAATATATATATATAACACAAATCAGAGCTGCCGGAGAAATTTTTGCTACTTCATTATATAAAATACAGAAACCGCAACAACACGTAAGAAGAGTAATCCGTTCCGTTCGCGTGTATACGCGCGCGGACTGACGAAGTTGCCGACAATTGCCGCCGAAGAGCTTGAAGTTTATTGTCCGCAGTTGCGGACTTTTTGCATAAAAATTGAAAAACAAAAGGAAAGCAAAGAGCGTAAATAACCGCGTTCGAAATTCAAGAGATCTCTAAGGGCGTCTCTGCGGTTCCGCGCCGGCTGCGGAATGAGAGCGCTCGAGTGTAAACCAGGTAAATGTAACGCGGCACGGTCGAAAAGAAAGCTCACAGCGACCGGGGCGGTAAGATGAAATTCTCGTTGCATCTCTCGCGCCGCTTTGCTTCCATTCTATTTTACTCGCGCGAGACACAAGAGATCCGCGTCGTGACTCACACGCGGGTCTAAATTACCTAATTTAAACGCGATGATTTTCACCGACCGCCGCACGGCCAGACTGATCGACGCTCGAAGGCGTAATGGACGCTGCGTAATTTTGACACGTACCAATTACAAGCGAAGTCGCAATTAGCACTTTCTCGACCAGATGAGATGTAATGAATAATGACGCGTTCGAGATATAATGTTAATTGCAAATTTAATTTCGAGAAATCACACTCTGCGACGAAAAAATAAAATTTAAATATAATAAAATAAGTAAAATTACGTATTTATTGCATATAAAATTTTAATCAGAACAGAAAA
>QVNZ01018280.1:0-18158 GCA_014825645.1 Pseudomyrmex dendroicus
AAAAAAAAAAAAAAAAAAAGAAAACCAATGTCGTCCGACGAGAGAAGCTGATGACGCCGAAGATGATCATCTGCCGCGGCGGCCGACGCCGAGAGAGAGCGTCGTCGAGAACTCGTTGTTGGTAACCGCGCGACCGGCGCGGCGGGATCGTAATTGGCCGCGGAGACTTTTAATCGATCGGTCAATTCCGCGGCGTCGAAAGAGTCGATTTTATGGCGACGTACACGCTCATTACGCGCGTATCCCGCGGGCTACGCGAGTTCGCCTGGTCGACCAGGTGTCGGTTCACGCTCACCGGGGGGTTCGATGCTAAACCGCGCCCCGGTGTAGATCATTACGGGATCCGTGGGCAAAACGAAGACCCTATCTCGCCCTCGAAACGATCTCTTCCCGTACTCCCTGTCTTTCGTCTTTTTTTTTTCTTCTTCTCCTTCCGCTGCGAGACGACTATTGCCGGCCGTGAAGAGAGCGAGAAAGAGACCTCTTTTTTCGCCCCGTGATTTATCGAGATTCCGCAGAGAATATCGCCGATCTCTGCGAAGTCTCATAATTCGGATCGTAAAAAAAAAAAAAGATATTTATGTGTATCAAACACACGTAAGCCGCGACCTCACCGTAAATGACTTATGCGTGTGTGATATGTATACAACCTTATTAAAGATTTCGCGGTTGCAAGATTCGAGAACTGTTGAACGGAGGATTTTCCTTACGTGTGTGGGACGTGCTGACGAGCGTAAAGGAACCACGTGACACAGTTTTTCAAACAAATCATCCAAACGCGACGAGACGAGACCGAACGGGATAACGCGCGGTACGTGCCGAGAGCACGTTTCTCAGTCGAGTATTTTGATAAGGCAACCAGAGCTCGTCGACTTGCCGACTGTATTGTCGGGCGCGCATGACGGAAACCTAACTGAGGGATTTACATAATTAGAATACTGTTATTTTTTCCGATACTTCTCGTCGAGTACTGCCGATTTTCTGCGACACGTGCGCAGAGAAAACAGAAAACACTTCTGTTTCTTTTCGTGAACGCGCGCGTGTGTCACTCGATAAATGTTATTCCAAGTACTAAAAGTTCATTCTCTCTTGTTTCTCTTCTCTCAAATATTATTTTGTTATATCTACGCGCTTTTTTTTTTTTTTTTTTTTATTTACCCTTTTCGAGCTGTAACTTTTGTCGCAGCGCTTCGAAAAGAGACAAAAGCGAGAGAACTTTTATATAAATTTTCACAAATTATCGAGGGAAGTTCTTCCTTCGCGGGTTATAATTAGGGATTTACGATCTTTTATCCTATATGAAGTTTCTTCGCTCCTTGATCGCGCGTTAAATGCGACGGGATGAAGGGATGCTGCAACTCCCGGCGTAGATCTCTCAGGATAAGAGAGTCGCATGCTCCTGATGGCGCGAGGAGTAACGGGTCTCCGGAGTTCCTCTCATTGGGCACCACGTGCCCAAGTGGCACCACACGACAATGTATATCCACTTCAAGATCCTCTCGCAGCTCTCGCGCCAATCCGGAAACGGAAGACGGCCCTCCTGACCGTCCGGGTAAGAGAGAAAAGGACACGGAAGATACTTAACCCTTTGTGAACCGAGGCGCGAGGGGCGAAGATAGAGAAGCAACCGAACTGAAATTCGATCCTCATCTTGTCGTGTACGTCGCTGTCGTTTGCTGACAATATTCTCGCAAACTTCGAACAGATTGACATCGAACAATCGAAAAGAGACTGCGATTAAATTAATTTTTTTTTTTTTAACATATAAAATATCTCGAGGATATTTTATATATTATAAAATATTCTCGAGAGGATATAAAAAATATTTCTTTAACTCGGCTGTAGCGCACAAACTCTCGTCACGCACAATTGTCATTTATATAACGTAATACCGAGACGGAGAATGACGTCATATACCGCGAAGATATTATCGCAACGTCGATTCATAGTAAAATACATACAAGTGAACGCAGCTTGCGTTCAGAAATTTTTCGCCCGAGGGACATGCAAGCGAAGGGGAAGCGAGGGGAGAGAACGGAAGTGTCCGACAAACGCGCTGACTGTCGGGCTACGCAAATCTGCTTGTGCACAATCATTAATACGGATTACGGTCGGTGTTGCGTTACACTGTAACCTCCCTGTGCGATCTATTTTCGAGTAATCCCTCGCGCAAACCAACAAACAGCGACAGCTGTTGACGTCCACGCCGCAGAAGCGATCTACGCGCACTCGCTTTGACATCAGCTCGTGCAAGGCAAATGAGCTAACTATACTCGGAAATTGTCGGGACACGAAAGATTTTCGAAAACGGTCAAGCGACGTTGAATGAATCTTAAAGTGGTTTTTTTCTTTACGGAGATTACGCGAATAAAGAAGAAAATCTACTTGCGACGATCGTAAGACGATTATTAAAGGTCTCTCGGCCGAAAAATCGCGCGCACAGGTTAGAGACGTTATTGCTATACCGCGTTCAATTATCTTTACTTCTACGAGGGGAGAACACCAAAAAAAATAACAACCACGATATTTTTTTCTTTTTTGTTCTTTTTACTTCTATTATTAGTTTCGTATTTTCTACTTGACGCACAAAAGTAGACAGAACTCTCGTCAAAGATCGAGATCTGCGGTCGTTGACGCGTCGCGGACACGAGGTTTTGCAGCGAACACGACAATCCTTTTCAGCTACCGAAAAAATACAGAACCGGAGCATTTTCCGCGCTTTTGAGAGCTGTTCTCTCGCGCAAATCGTTTTACCCCGTTGATCGCCACGGATCAACCGGGAGGATCGCTCGGGATCCCCTTTTTTTTGAAGACGTGCCATCAAGAAACCACCTGGTCGTGGGTCGGCTTTCACGCGCAATAAGATCGCCCCTTCAGATTAACGCGGCTATTATCTCGCTAATCGGAAAAAGAGTTCGACGGCTACGATCGAAAGGATTTCGGCATTGCGCGCAGTATATTATTATTACTAATAAAAAAAAGAAAGCTGCGCGATATAAAATAAAAAACAAAAAATTCTCTATAACAGAATTGTATACGTTTCTTTTTTTTCCATATTAGTAATTTTAATATTTCTTTCGAACGTTTGCAAATTCGAATTTGAAATTGAAGGCAATATAGAATGATATTTAATTTAACAAAATATATAGACGTGATCCGTTAATTTTCGCGGAATTACTCACTACGCATTTTTGTTATCTGTGATTTTGATCAACAATATTCAACGTTTTCTCGAAGTATTGCGTTATGATATTTTCCGAGTTGTAGTTTATACGTGTTTTCGATCGAGGTAGCGTTTCGATGTTTTTCAATTTCGGTTATTCTTGCAAAATCAAAATCCGCAACGAAATACGTCTTGCTCCTTCAATTAACTTAAGTTATTGATCTCGTATCTGATCGAGAAAAACTAAATTATTGCAACGTAACTCGACTCGAAAAAGAGATCGTTATAAACATGCCAAATATCTTCTTACGTCGAAAATCGCGACGAAAGAATAAAGAATTTGATAAAAGTAAATCGTAATACATTTCCACTCGACGAAGTGTCGATATATTTCGATGTTTACGAACACGCGATGTTTCAGAGTTATCGTTTTTTATGTGTTTACGATCGTTATAGCGCGTTTTCGTATTACTTGCGTATTCTATTCTCGCAACTTTAAAACCCGCGACTGGATGTGAGAAAACACGTCTTGCTCCTGTAACTCTCTCTCTCTCTGATCGAAGAAGAATAAAAATTATTTCAACGTAGATAATATTTCCGAGAGAGTTATTGTCTTTTACGTGTTTTCGACCGTGACAATGTGATTTTGTATTACTTGCGTTTATTCTCGTAACTTGAAAATCCGCGATGCGAGAAAACAAGTCTTACTCCCGTGACTAACCGAAGAGCCAATGACGCGCCACACAACACACGGTGTTGACCGCGTCAAGTTCACGCAGTCGCACGGCTGATAACAACATATCTTCAGATTTTCACTTCTATTCCGCAGTCGACTACAGTAAGACACTTGACTTTTGTTCTGAGTTGTTGTTTTTCTCTGTGTCTTCGACCAAGATAGTGTTTGTACTATATTTACGTTCATTCTCGCAATTTTAAAACCCGCGAAGTGAGAAAACGCGTTTCGTTTTTCCTGTAACTGATCGAGGAATGAGAATTACTGCAACGTATCTCAAAAAAGATTGTTATAAGTATACTAAATATTTTCTTGTACTGTAAGTCGCTATAAAAGAATAGAGAACTGACCGAAATATATATATAAATCGTAATTACATTTTTACACAACGAAACGTCGTCGTGTCTTCGATGTGTTTCGTTACGCGCGATATTTCCAAGTTGTTTTTCTGTACATTTTTTCGATCGAGGTAGCGTGTTTATTATTTTTGTCTATTCTCGCAATTTTAAAATCCGTGCGACTCGATGCGAGAAAACAAGTCTTGCTTGTAACTGGCAGAAGAGGAAACGACACGCTGGAGGACACACAGCAGTGCATGCGGCAAGTTTTCCCGCAGTAGCTTGCGCGATAGTGGCAAGTTCAGACGCACACAGAGTCAGGGTTGATAGCAACGTATCTCCAGATAATTTCCGCGCCGCAGTTCGATTACGGAAAGACATCCAATGATTTTTCCTGAATTAAAAATTTTTGAAACGATATGTTCTTTACAAAAAGATAGACGATACGTAAAATAAAAAAAAAAAAAAACAATTGTACAAGGGTAATATAAGATAATAATATTTGCAATATTTCCATATAAAAAAATTAGAGTAGGGAAAACTGACATTAAACCCATGTTATTGGAGTTTAACAAGTCAAATAAGTTGCAGATGTACGTCCAGAAAAGGAATCGAATGGAACACATGCTGGCAAATTACCGCTGAATTTATTAACATCACGTACATGCGCACATTTACGCATATATATGTATATACGCGTACATACGTGTGTGCATGTGTGTGGGAGCATTGGAGGAGTGTGCGTGCGGCGGTGGAGCAGATGCCGAAGAAGCCAGGGTCGCCGGGGAAGACAAAAAAAAAATAGTAACAGGAAGCAGTGGGAGCTCGACGAAGGGTGGCTAATCTTACTGGCAAATATTTGGATTGTCGCATTCATGGCATTGATACATCGAGTGGAGTGCAACACGGGGCCCCGCCTTCGAGATCCCTTTCGTGGGTCGCACCCGTGGAAAACGTGCGGAGAAAAGCGAGTGTCGGCCGCGAGGCGACCGCGTGTTTACACTGCGTTTTCGCTCGGTCGTTTGAAAAACGTGCGGAGAATTCCGGTATTAAGATGTCGGGAGATAGTCTTGTAGAGCCGGTAAGCTACGAAACGGAAGCTGCTTTCGGGATATCGACGCCGATCTGCTAATATAGAAATGAGAGAGACGCAGTCGGCAGATGTAAAGTCGGGGACAGGAAATTTGCTCGATTTCGTCGTCGACGTCGTGAGAATTCGCTTCTATGAACTTAAATCAACATCGCAAAGGTAGAGATAAGTTCTCTCAGTTTATGAAAAAAAATCTTTTTAAGAGCAAAAAATCTTTCATATATCGTGAAAAATAGTGAAAGAGAGAGAAAGTCCTTCTAGATAATACTCAGAAATATTTAATCATAAAATTAGTATTTTCCTCGCAATTGAAATCATTTACGTGCGAAAGTTACTCTTTGATAAAATTTGATTGAATTTTTAGGCCACCAAAAAACCTGTCAAAAACATCCGAGCGAGTTTCTCGATTTAATCACTCGGTTTCATCGAAGAGACCGAACGTGTCGTTAATACGCTAATACATTTAAAAAAGACTGTGCGTCCGATAAGTCTTATATAAATCCCACAATTCCTCCACTTTTACGACGCGATCTGTCCGGATCTCGCGCAGGTGAAGGGATTCCACTGGGATTCCGGGGACTTGTTGGTAACCGCGCAGCTATGCAGACGACTGTCGAGAACGAGCTCGTTGATCATCGGATGGCCCAGGATGTACTGAATGGGATCATCGCGGTAGGATGAGCACCGATCTCTTGCCTTCCTACGTGTATACACACGACGAGTAAAGAAATCACTCGGCGAAACGGACCGTCTCCTACGCGCGGGGGAAGAAGAATCCGGTCCGGGTCGAGCTGTCACGTGAGAATCCCAACGACGTCCTGCGTCACGACGCGTGTACGCGCGCATTCCGTGGCCGGACAGACGGCGAACGGCAAAACGAGAGAAGAGAGAGGCCGTGAGAGAGATTAGCTTCTTAACCAAATAGGTCTCTCGGCTTAGTATCGTCCCCTCTCATCCTCTCCCACATCGCGCTCATCCTTCTCCCGTGGTAGACGTTGTCGTCGATTTTCGGCCGTCCAAGGAGATCGTTGTACAGGACGATACGCCAACCGGTTAATCTGTTTAGTTTAAGGCTCGTCGATCACGAATACCTCTATATAAAACGCGTTCCGCGTTTCGGTCGATGCGAGAATCGTTTGAATTTGTCGCGCGATCTTTCGATATCGATTTTTATTCCGCGATCGATGACGACGAGAGCGCGCGAGATAAGAATTGAAAAAAAAAAAAAAAAACGAAAAGTCTGTGGCTTTCACGCTCTTAGTAATTTAATAAACGGATGATATATTTCTGGTACGACATTTGTGACAGTATGGATTTCGCGCAATATATATAGAAGGAAGATATATCCCCGTGTCATTACGAACGGAACGAGAGACCGAGCCGTGTAAACACTGTTATTACGAGCAGATGACTGCTTTCGATAGATTTGTACATTATCGGCAAAATATCTCCGCCGATTATTTTAAACGAGAGAAAACGCTTCTTTCTCTCTCTCTCTCTCTCTCTCTCTGAACTTTTCATGACGCACGCGACGAGATCTCGACGCGATTGACGGTGTTGCCGAACCTGGGAGTCAACGTCGCGAGGGTTGTCGTGACGAGTTCCTTTACCTTCCACGCGCGGAATCTCTAAGAAAAACTGTCACCGACGCGTGGTCTGCGGCGAGTTATGCTTCCGTGACGATCGCACACGCCGAATGTTCTTGGTCGGATGAATCATTGATGAATTGGCGATGGGATCGTGGGATCGCGCAGCTGCGATCGTAGCCTCTTCTTTTGCACGGTACTCAAACCCGATGTGCATTTGCCCTCTTCTGATCGCTTATGCAAAACACGACGAATTACGGTCTATTACAGTGCGGTTTACCGATATCCACCGTTGTGTTTACATTATGCACACCACGAGACTCCGATAAATCGCCCTCCGCGAAATCCTTATCCGCATTGTGCCGCCTTGTGTGTGTGTGTGTAACCAGGTAACGGTCTTTGAACCGAAGATATTTTATTTAAAACGAAATTAACTCTCTCGCGCAATCTTTGACATTGTACACACATGTCAGTATTAAATCGAAAAGATTGAAAAGGTTTGAAATAACTTAAGAGATAAAATATGTTTTATACGTTTGATCGTGTCAGGCAAATCGAAGCACGTACGTCTCGCGTTTTTTTTTCTCTCAAAGAAGTATCAGTAGCGTTGTAATTGACGTATTTAAGGGTCATTTCTAAGCGATTTATCGAAGCGGGGGAGCTCGATGACATAACTGATGAACCATTCGACCGGCTGATTCAATAAATCCGTGCTGCGGAGCAGGGTTGCGCCTTGCGACGACACTGTGACGATTAATTCGACTGAATTAATGTGAACCGCTGACACCGAGCCGCGAGGTTAAATCGTCCGGTTCAAAGCCGCGTAACGTCGACGACACACAAGCGGATTTGCCTGCGCTGATGATCGTAAATTCTTCGTTGCGAAGCATCTTTGCGAAACAATTCTCAATCCTTAGGCTCGCTAGAAATTAATTTTATTTACGAAAAAATAGATTTAAAAAAAGAAGATTTCGGTATTTAATTTATAAGTAGATAAAATTACATTCAATTATCGCGCATGATTAACTTCGACCACCTGATTGCAATTGCTGGAATAATCATATATTTTATCAGTTCGAAAATAATAGCAATTTAATTAAGAGAGAAACAGATGTTTGTTACCGGTCTCGGCTAGAGTCGCGGGTGTTTTTCGGCTCAAATTATTAGACGATCGTGATTTTTCTAAAGAAGCAAAAAACGCGAAGAGACGCAAGCATGCGATGATCGGCGTGGGCCGCGAGGCCACTTGATCGCTTATTGACCACTGTTGACTCGTGTTGACACCGCAGACCTTAGTTAGATGGATAAATATACCGAGGCGCGGGTCAAGTGGTTATCTGCACTGCGTTCGCCCACGCCAGGTTCACCCGATACACAATCGCGATAATGCTTGATGAATGAGACGATCGCGGAAGACGCTCCGTTCAGCGCGAGAGCTCTCTCGCGCTAAATAAAACAGAGAGAGAGAGAGAGATAAAATATAATTTTCTTCTCTCTTTTTCGCAAACTGACCATCCGAATCTCTCGTGGAAAAACAATCTCAATTAAACAAAAATTAAATAAAATGTCGTCGCTTTTAACACGCGTCCTCGTTTACGACCGCGAAGGGTTAATAAAGTTTTGATAATTAGCCCTCGATTACCATTTCTGTCTCTCCGCGTGCAATAACAAAACAAACGTCAAAGCAACCTCGGTACCTTGTGGGACTTTGGACGCAGCGTCGTGAGCCTAGCAAGAGAGCATCAATCCATTTGGATGCTTAGCGAAGAAGAGGCAGCAATTATGATATTTGTCCCCATTAGACGAATTGGGGTGGCGACTTGCGTGACCCCAACTGATCGCGGCGGTCCGCTAACTCGCGCAATAGACCCGGGGTCAAATAAGAGCGCCTCTCTCCCTCCCACCCCGGGTGTTTTCCCTCCCCGATTCTCTTATTCTCGTACCGCGACGTGCGGCTCCTCCCGTCGATATACCGTCATGAGTAAGTTTTACGCACAGAACGCGTGTGTTCCCTCAACCAACCCACGCATACCTCCGTACGTCGAATTCCCGTCGTGCTTGCCGCCGGCGAATTCCACTTGGCTCAAACGAATGATTTGTTTAATTAATTGGAATGAGAGCAGACGTCCCGAGCCTTTCGATACTTATTAACGTGATAGACCTGTCGCTTTTATGTTCGTATCGCGCGTTACATTATCGAGACTGCTCGATCGATCGCTTCGCAACATCGACTTTCGCGCGTATCTTAATCCGCTTATCTCAAGAAAGTCGTAGTCGCATTATTTCGAACAATCTCTCCCGCTCGATATGTTTCTTCCTAGAATTACACTTCGCTCACTCCTTTCGTGCTAGACGACGAAAAATAAAAACAGTCAGTCCTTAGCTCCGTGTAACGCCGCGCGACAATTCCGAAGATAAATATTTTCCTTTCGGCGCTTAGTGAATTTAAATACGGTCCGACAGAGAGATCCGATTATATCTCCGTGTCCGCGCTCCTTTGGCGTCGTTAATTAAGAGTTAGCACACGCCCGGAAATTTGAATTCGTATCTTGACATCGCGCGCGTCTCTTTATATCATTATTATTCGCGGCGTGGACACATGCATTCGCGTGTTTTGCAGGCGCGAGATGCGCGCACGTACATGACATATGTGCGGTCGGACGTTTTTGTCCGGCGTAAACACACGCACACGAGGCGTCAGGGAGGAGTTCATGAATGCGAGAAATTAGAAATGCCGACGAAAACTGGGTCGGCGTTAACGAGTCGACCGCGCCGACTTCTTTTTGTGTCTCCACGCGTGACAAGGATCACAATGACCCTCTTTCGAGAGACTAGGAAGAGATACGCGAGCGCGTGTTACTCGAGAGAGTGTGTGCGTGCACGCGTAGAGCGTGCGTGAATATGTGCCCTCGTGAGAGGGCCATTGTGAGGCCGATCCGCTTGTCACTCGCTGTGAAACGCGCGCTCCGATTTTTGTTCATTCGTCGTGACGGTTCGTATATACGCGTTACGCATTACATACGTGTACGCATTTTATCGCGATCGGACCGAAGACTTCGTCGAGATGACAGCTTCGGGATCCTGCACGGAGCGAAGGTGACAAGCGAACGGTGAACTCTCTCGCGATATCTCTCGACGGTCTATATATAATCGCGCGTTATAAAATACGAGATCGCGGTGTTATCTCGCATCGACAATATAATACGAGAATATATTGTATCTCGCTTTACAGTAAACGTCTGCGGAGATACTGCGTTTAGATAATTTTTCTTCGCGCGGAGTAATCGATGAATATAAAGTTCATTCGGGATCTAATTTACAGAGATGTACTACATGTGAAAGGGAATTTAATTTCTCTTACAACACGTGCGTTACAACACTTAAATACAAAATAGTCTCGGAGCCATCCGCGTGGCGAATCGCGGAAGGCTCTCCGAAAGGTGATCTGATTTGTGTGCGTGCGCTTTGGCCGTGACGGAAGAGCGAGAGAGGAGCCGGTGTCGCTGTCGCTCAAAGAACACAGCAAGGAAGAAGCGACGATGAGAGGAGAGACAGAGAGCGAGAAAGAAGAGGAGAGAAGAGAGGAGCGAGTCCCGCCCGATTCGTGCACCTCGACAGGGGGATTTGTGTCTGATTCGTCGGTCTCGATTGGCGGAGGCGGCGCGGACAGGTATCCATATCCGGTATGGGCCGGGCTCGGGAGCTTTCACCCTCGTTCTCGTCTTCCTCTCTGCCACGGATACGACCGCAGCTTCACAGACAAACACTCCGCTCCGTTACCCACCATTTCGCGCCGGACTCGACATCACATCCTACATGGCCTCTTCTGTTTATCAAACGCCGCGCTTTATTGTGACGACTCGAGATGAATCTTTTCTAAGTCGATTACACAGCAAAAACAAACTGAACGTTGCGGATGGGAAATAGAAATTTTAAAACAAACTCTTGAGCAAACAACAATTAAAAAAAAACAAATCAATTAAAAAATTACGCAGGATCTAAATTTTGAGTGAAATCGCAAATCACAATGTTTTTTTTTTTTTTAATTGAGATGTATAATTGTTGTTCTAATACGTTTTTTAAGTTATTTCAAATGCCTGGATTTAGGTTACTATATAAAAAAAAAAACAGGTTTCAAACTCGGTTGAAAGCCGAGTTCGAAACAACGATAAATCATTTTACGTGGAAATGACACATCAATTTCAATTATTGGACAAACATGTGGTTTGCTGTTTTCTATATTTTCTCTATAATTCTTTTCTTCTTTATTGCTGCGGTTTCTTTGACAAGTCTCACTGTATTCGAAAGATTAGTTATGCTTGACTGATGAAAAGATCATCATCTTTTTAATACTTTTTCGATTTGCTGACTAACGTGGCAATGAAAGAAGCCGACTCTTATTGTCTTTTTTGCTGAAGGGTTGACAAAAATATTTTTTATTTTTTCCGACTAAAGAAACACTTCATAAATCTGTTAACCATTCATTTCCGTGCTTCCTTTTTCCCTTAGGGGAAACAAAAATGCATATTCTTCCTTTATAATTCGCACCTTCGGTTTTTTAAAATAGTTTGCGGTAGGTGAATATACTTGCGTTAGATCACTCGCCAAACGTAGACAACGAACTACACAAAAATGAATCGAAATCTGAGTCGATTGTTAAAATATTTACGTTAATGGGGGACGTAAACATTTTTTTGAATTCTGATATTTATTTAGTACAAAATATATAAAAAGAGAATTTTTACCAAGTTTTACAAAACGCGAATAAAAAATTATATGAACTTCTGCTATACATCTGACAAGTATAGACGCGCAGTTCGTGCGTAAATTTATCAACGCGCATGAATGCAAGAAGAAACGTTAGAGTTGCTTTGCATAGCAACAATGTACGACAGCACACGCTCTCCTTTCTATAGAAAAGAAGCGTTGCTTCCCATCTGGAGCAGAGTGTCGGTGTCTTTAGACCAACACAGAAATATTGCCGATCGATATGAATGGGAGAAAGAGTGAGTGAGCGCGAGAGAAAAAGAGAGAGAAGTGTTTATATCTGTGTGAGTACATGGAAAATACGGGAGCCATTAACGTTTGGCTTTCACGATACCGTGGATCGACCCCTCTCGAAAAGGAAGACGTCATAGTCATGATTGTTAAGACGTCATCCTTGCGAAACAAGAGTGCGACGGTGAGATTGGGGTGAGTCGGGAACCAGAAATGTGGAGTGACATGTTCTCGCCGTTTTGCTCGCCCCTCTGTTACCGCGCCGCGCGCTCTCGCCCCGTTTATTCCGTATTATTAGACTCACCCGTCATTATTTAATATCGCATAAAATATTACGACGCTATGAATAAGTTCTAAGAATTTTTATGTGGGCAATTTGAAATGCGGAATGCATCGTGCCGTGTATTCTATTCTATTCTATTTATTTATTTTTTATTTTGTAACAAGATGTGTTCTCTGCGAACGACATAAAATTCACGTATGTGAAACGGAAAATTTTAGTTTGACAGAAACAGGAACGTGTAAAACAGAAAATTTGTTTTATTTTCCGCACGTTTCAAGTAAATTCAGTAATTAGTATGAGAAGGGAATATGCGGAAAAACTTGTTTAGTAATTTCTTGTATGTTTGAATAAATTCAGCAATCGTTCAGTGAACACATCACTTTTAAGACGAACTGCAAAAAGAAACTAAGCGGTGAGATTCAAGCTCGGTATCGCGAGACCGAGCCTAGCGTTGCTACGTCATCGACCGACCGACCGAGCTGACGATTGCTTGCTCCGCATAATCGTGTTAGAACGATTTTGAGCAGCCAAGAGGATGTACGCTTTTAGGCAGAAGAGAGATTTGCACGAAGGGCTGTCTCGGGTATTCAAGAAAAAATCTTTCGACCCCGTGAAATCCCACGTTCTTCGCACTCGAGAAATCAAGCCGTGTAAAATATGCCGTTCTCAGGTTAATGCGCGTTTAAGATCGTGAAACCGGTACAGGTACAAAAAAAAAATCAACTGCGGGATATTAATGTGAAAATAATTGATCGAGTGCTCGCTTTAATTCGGATTCCAATGTTCCTCGGAGCTTCGCAGTTTACGTTCGAAACGACTAAACGCATCCAGAAATTTACGAACGACTTGTGTAACTTGTTTTTACGTTTCTTTCTCACGTTGACACACAATTTCTGGTAAACTATAATTATATCATAGAAATAAGCTCTAGAAAAAAAATATCTATACGACGTACATCAGATACACCGAACGATCGAACTATCGCCTTGATTTTTTTAATATGAACCCGTTGAGTCTTTGAAAATCACAAAGTGCGCTGAGAAAGATCCATTTGAGTCTTAAGATCTCAGAGCATTATCGGATCGGCGAGGTGAGACTTTATTGGCCGAGCTCTTTCTGTGATCGCGCGCAGCGTGATCCATTCACGGAGTCTTGACACACAAAACCCACAAAAAAGGTTACCTATTATACGATGAAAGGAGGAACACGAGCAACACACGGGACTACTCCGCGAATACGTAACACCTTTTAAGAAGTAATCCCGATATTTGAAAGCCCGTCAAATCTCCCTCTGAACCTGCGCGCCACAAATGCGATTTAGAAGATAAATTTCGAAAATAATCATCCGCCTTTAACTCGGAACAAAATATTGCTTTCGCACGTGTGTGTGAAATATAAAGAATTTATTTAAAACAAAAAAATTGAATATTATATTCAATAATAAACAAAAAATTCAAAAGTCGCATTTATCGAAAATATTCCGTACGAAAAATGACTATTTTTATTTTTCGAACAAGCGATAATGACAACCACAAAATCCACAGAATATTCTCGCGAATGTATTCGAGAGGAGGAGACAGGAACATCCGACTGCAAATTGGATTAAGGTTTAATCGAGCATGAGTTCGTGTGACAGAAGTGCAAGCGAGGAATCGTCCGACATGTCGACCAAAGAGCACGAAGACCAGCATTCAACCGAGATAAATAGAGTTATACGTCGCCGGGCTTGCCGTAACCGCTTCCCACACAAGTGGACGTATTGTGGGTCGCCGATGGCAAATATTTTCTCTCGCCCGGGGCCACAATCCGCGCCGAGTCTCGAGGGCGACAAAGGGCCGACAGCGGGAAATCCTGTCGAAGCGATTCATTGTCGTGCTGCGAGAAAAGAATCGGCTTCACCCCGTGCCGTTCGCGTTTGCTCTCTCTCTCTCTCTCTTTGTTGTACAAAACGTCGCGCTTGCGGTCGCGCGTTCTCGATGTCGGTCGACGACACACAGACGAAACCTCGCGGAAAAATACAACGGAGCGGAGAATGTCGTCACACAGAGAGTGACTTCAATTTCACCCTTTTCCGTGTCGCTGTCTCTCTTTGGAAAATCAATTCCACGAGGAATATCTCCATAACGAGGGAGTGTTCTCGATCGATAGAAAACGCGAGCGTTTGGACAGGCGGATATCAAGACGATGATGAACTCGTCGTCGCAAAGTGATAAGAAAATTGCGCGACAAAGGAAAGAAAATTAAAAAGAACGAATATCACTAAAAAGAATCAAGTTGAATGAAACATAAGATGGTCGATTGAAGAAAGGAGGAAGAAAAAAAAAAGGTCGAGGCGCAGAGAGTCATAGGCTCTTGAGAAACCTGCGTCGCGCCAACCGGTCCTCCGAGACAGAGCGGAGTAATTGACTTGTTTATTCGGTGGCATTGTCCGATCGCCGAGCGTGTTACCGCAAACGTCGCGTCGCGGAAGAAAAAAAAAAGGACCGAGCGGAAAATCGAAGGAAGCGATGAAAGAGCCGGAGGAAGAGACGACAGCTGTCTCTCCCTCCCGTTCTTCGTCGTTATACCTCCTGTCGCGGTGACTGTCGGTGCGAACCAGTCGGCGCTGCGGTCCCGTGATATCATAACACCGAACGCCTATTTGTTACACGATAAATATGTAACTGGAACATAATGTCCCCTCTCGTCGTTCTTCGCCGCGCTCCCCCGTTTGTGTGCGTGTGTCCCTGTCCTCACGTCTCTTCCGTAAGGGGGAAAAAACGAAAGCGCGCTGCACTTGGAGCGCGCGAGCGTGTCGATGACGGGAGGGCGCGCGCTACGGAACATTAAATCACATATACACGCGCACGCAAACGTTTTAAACGTTCGCACGAAAGCGCGCAGCATGCGAGATGTCCGCAAGGACCAGCGTGATCAATTGTGTACGCGCCGAGGGTGTGTGTCGAATCTCTCGATGCGTTTTGAAGTCCAGACTTTTAAATAACATTTTTTAACGCAACAAAGCTTTAAAGAAAAGACTGAATGTATGTATTTTTGCGACTTTGGGTTTTATTTTTTATCTGAGATCTTCGGAAATTTTCTCTTGACTTTATTTCGAGGCAAATAGAAGAATCGATTTTTGTGAGGTTTTTCACGCGAGTGAAACCCACCACTCGGCAAATACCCAACTTACGCGTAATTTGCATTTGCACGCGCGCGCGGAAGCGAGATAATGTATGCGCGAAAAGGGACGCGAGCCGGTGAAAAAAAAAAAAAAAAAAGAATTACAATAACATCGCGCGCATTCAGAAAATTAGTCCGTGAATGGCCACCCCTGTCGACGACGCTGTTAAAGCTGACCCACGTGATTCACGTGAGTGAATGGCGTTTCGTTAGAGGTTGCGTCGCGATCGGGACACGACAACAAACACAACAAACGACGACATCAACATCGGTTGATGAAATTGCGGCACGTCCTTTGTCAGCGCTGAATGGCGGTAGAAGGTGTAAAACTTCTTCCGGAAATGTAAATCTGCCGAAAACCAAGACGACGTAACGATGAAAAGATTCACCTCGATTGTTAACGCGCTATTCGAAACGAGAAAAAGCTAAGTCCACCCTTTCAAGGGTTTCTGAACTGTCAGCTTTAGCTGCCAGTCTTTGAAAAATGAGACGGAGAATAAGTAGATTAAAAAACTATAAACTTCGATTCTTTAAAGTGTTAAAAAAAAATACAGACGTAAAAACATATAAATGCAATAATTTGTGTGTGTGTGTGTATGCGCGTACAAATCGCTGCCATATCGCGCACGATATAAATGGGCTCTATTTTTCGCTTTCCAAACGACGGTCTCGCGGAAATGCCACACGGCACAATGTTCCTCGAAGGAAAGCAACGAGAAATCCGCATGCAACAGACGGACTGTCGTCGTCTTTAACATTTCATGTATGCAACTTACGGGTCGTGACTTACGTGATCGATATCGCGCAGCATTTTGCCTCACGTCACGCCACCGCCGTTCTGACAAAACGCTCTTTCCGCGTTATATACACATCCATTCGAAACGGATCGTCACGCGCGTCCCGTCATCTTACGAAATCCATACGTGCGTGTTTTATTGCGAGAGACAAATTGCAATATATGTAGCAACGCGACGCGTTTCTTTTTCTCTAAAATACGTCTCTAGACACGCCGTGTCACATTCGCTTATACACTTTCTCAAGTTTCCTTCGTCGTTAGTTCCGGACGTAGAGCGAACGAAAACTTTTTGATCGCGCGCGAGTATTTATCGCAATAAAACCACACGCTTTTAGGGTTTTTATTTACCCAAGCGACGTGTGTACGTCGATATTTCCCGACGTTATGCGCGAGCGAAACACGATAATTATTCGCAACTATACGCCCGTTAGCGCGAGTGTGCACATCGCGGGAGGAAACCTGAAGTCATGAAAAAATAACGAGAACCGGGTATAACGTTTGCGATAGTTTGACAGATGGTGGTGTTGCATGGTTACACGATAAGTACGTTGTGTACGAGCCTCTCTCTCTCCGCGCACGTACAACACAAAGTGTTTTCCCTGTGTGTTTCTCTCTACAAAAGTACAGACCTCGTTATAACTATTCTCGTGTCGCCCGTGAACTCTTCATGCGAAGAGACGTTATCGATCGACGGGATGTTACCCGTAACAGGGATTCCAACAAGACACGCGAGACGCTTTTGCTTACGACAACCGGTCGTAATCCGAACGTAAGCTCACGAATAATTCCGCGACAGCTGATATTCCTGGGTCGCGGAATCGATGAACATCAAGGAAATGTGTTACGTTGTCAATAACGCGGACAGTATAGATACAATCGATGTGTTGCACCGATAAGAGCGAGATACCGGTTTCTTGAACGAGAAGTCGTTGCGTGTCGTGAAACAAGTTACGTTTCTCTCCCTCGCGCGTGTGCAACGAAAATAATTTTGCGCAAATTTGATCGATAATTATATAACGCTCTCTAAAGTTTTGCTGATAGAACTCATTCGCACACGCGAACAGTCTCGACTCTTCACCGAAGTTTGCGATCTTACTCTTCAGTTCTGACGCAGAGTTTGCGTACATCATCCCGTCCCTTCTTCGATGCGACACGCATTTTAGTTTTCGATTTCTTTTTGCTTTTCATTTTTATTTTATTTCTGTTAATTTTTTTAATTATTTTTCCAATTTCTTCTTTTTACATTTCCTTTGCATACTCTTTTTATTTTGTATAATATTATTGTTTATATTGTTATTTTTTTTTTAATTTTTTCTTTTGCTATGTTGCGCTTGAGAGAACTTATCCTGAGAGCGCCTAACAAACAAAGCACAATCAATCAATCACTAGAGAAAACGTGTGCCGCTATCAATATTAACACCCTTCCCCTCGTCTAAACAAACATTTTTCATTTATATACCTTCCTCTTTATGTTTGTCAACCTTTAACTAGCACGCGCGCAAAAATTTCTCACGGATCGATCTCGCTGGAAAAACAAAGTGTCTATGCACAGGTCTATAAGCCTGACAATGTTACTAACGAAACACTCCGCGCAATTCGCGTGTGTGTGTATGTGTTACGTATACGTAAAGTATGTGCGTCGCACGTACGAAGGCGAGCGTTGCTGCAGGTGCGACGACGAGCATAGACGTCGACGACTCCGCTGTTACCGGGACTATCATTATATACGCTTCTGCCGGTCGTAAGGGCGTATCTATCTGACATTCGTGCCACATGGAGGCGGTGATCCGCGCTGCCCTGGCTGTGGGAGCGACGTCACCTGTCCTGACTCGCGCGCGGGTGTCTTGTAATGACGGCTCATCTCTCTTTCTCTTCCGTCGGCGCTACACTCGTCCTGGAATGAGATGGTGGTCTCTCGCACGCCCGCCCGTCGATAATAGAAACTAGCTCTTACTTCTTTTTCTCAATAGGAAAAAAGAAACGATAAATTTTTTAAACCCGCATCTGGC
>QVNZ01018285.1:0-11470 GCA_014825645.1 Pseudomyrmex dendroicus
ATTCTATTATCTCGCGACACGTGAAACTGTAGGTACGCAACAACAATGCTCACATACGCGCGATGTGCTTTGTGTAACGCCGCACCTATTACACCTATCATATCTCGGTTTTCACGCGCGCAATTTTTCACGCAATCTGGCTATTTGGTAATAACTGGCGATGGCGATTAAAAAGAGGAAGCGATTTAATATCGACGTCAATTAATCAAGCTTGCTGAATAATAAATCTCAATGTTTGCACTCGCGGAGTGATAAATAATTTGGGGCTGTTTCGCGTGCGTCAAGCGCGTCTCGTTTGTAATCCGACACCGCGGATTGAATCGAAAGAATCGTCACAATCGCGAAAAGAGGAGACTTTTTCGCATAAGGGAAGAATGTGACCATTGTCTAGTTTAGTCTCGTTGCGTAGATTCTAGAATTTTCTATGTTTATCTTAGAGTCCGACGGTTAACGATAAAACCATGACGCACCGTCGGCCCTTCGAAATACCTAACCATATAAGGCGATTTTTGACGCAAGAAGTGCGTCAATCTAGCGCGTTCTAGAATAATCTAGAGTCGTCTAGATTATTCTAGAACATTATCAAATAAGGAAAAATCTAAGAACTTTCCGTGGCCGAATCCAGGCCCTGTATAAACCGGCCTCGAGCCGAGGCCCAAACAGTCAAAATTTACCAACGAATCAGTCAAAGTCGCGCTAGTTATAAGTGTGACTATTGTAATATCGATCAACATATAAACCTATTTTGTACTATAAACTATTTGAATAAATCATTTTTCAAACAAACAAACAGTGACGATTCTTACAGGAACAAATGTGAAAAATTGATAAATAAAAAAAGCGACACTCACTTTTCTCGTCGTCGTAGTCGTCCCTGTAGAGGACCTGTCCGTCGCCGGAATCCCCGTCCACGTCCTCCCTGATGACGTACGGCCTCGCGTTCTCCTTGTTCTCGAGCGTGCAGGGCAGAGCGAGGCCGAATCTGACCGGTCGACTGCTGAAAGAACGAAGAGCGGCACATGCCGAGAGAGATCGTTAAAATTAACACGAGAGAGCGTCCCGGCGCGGGTTAACCGTCCCGTTTCCGGTTCCGGAATTATACGCTACCGTAATAGTGAATCAATGTTCTACTCTACAGTGCTACAAGAGAAACACGATAATGCGAAATGAGGTAATGCCGGGCGCACAGGTGAGAGGTGGAGGAAAAGAGGGAGGTGAGAGAAAATGCACACAAGTGGCCACGTGTGACACACACGCTCGGAGCGGAGAAAAAAAAACCAAAAACGGGGGCACGCCATGTGAAACGACAGATTCTCGCGTTCTTAAGTTCTTCGCGCCCGTTTGCACCCGAGTGGTCGTCCGGCTGCTGAGAACCGCGTTCGAATACGCCGCACGAATATATAAACTTTATATTCGCGGTTTGTATGTCACACACTCGCACTCTATCTGCACTCGATATACACGTCGTCCAAAGTTAGTTTTAGTGGCGCGGAAAATTTAGTATTAATTTCAGAGAGACAGAGAGAAAGAGAGAAAGAGAAACTACATACGGCGAGGAAAAACGACTCCGCGCGCGCGGTAATTACGAAGATTAATATCAATCGCGCGAAATTTATTTGCGAACGTTATTTGATCGAAATACAATATTCCGCTCGTTGTGGGAATGTAATTACGAAGATTTCAGATGAGAATAAGAGCGAAACGGTAATAATTATGGAAATTAATATACAATCCGACATTCGCGATTAAATCGCGGATTTCGCTCCTTCCGCGCGCGCAGTTATTTAATTCACTTTTACTGCAACAACAAGCGCGTCGAGAGAGTTTTCGAAAATCTAAAATCTTCAGAGAAGTTGACGCGTTGATGTGAAAACTCTCTTCCGAAAATGGGGAAAATGTTGGCAGAGAGACGCCAAAAGATCGTAAATATAATATTTTCGCGAATATTTAGCGCGAGCGCCTTCTCGTCCTGGCTGTGTGCGCGCGCACGACGTTCCTGAGAAGTTACGAATTCTTCCTCTCTCTCTCTCTCTCTCTCTCTCTCTCTCTCTCTCTCTCTCTCTCTCTCTCTCGCGGCTATTTGTCGAGAACCTCTTGCAATATTGATAGTAGCAACTTCCAAAATTTGTCGAGGCTTTCGATCTTCTCATTGAGTTGTACTTCACGTCTCTCTCTCTCTCTCTCTCTCTCTCTCTCTCTCTCTCTCTCTCTCTCGCTCTAAAGATTATTAATGTTGCACAAAGTTATGGAACGTATTTTTCGCGAAAATATAAAGAGGCTCAAACACACACGAGATGCGTATCGTGGCCCGTGTGCGTGCGTGTGTGCGTGTGCGTTTGTGTGTGTCGTTCTCGCCGTAATGTGTAATAAATTTTTAATTTTCCAATTTTTTTTTCTTTTGTTCTCGAGCGGTGCGTGACGTCAGAAGCGAGGTGCCTCGGGCCAAGTATTTTCAAAGCGTCTTCAACACGTTAAGAAGCCAGCGAGCTTGAAGCGTCACAAAGCTGCGATAATGTGATGTGAACAAAAACCATCACGCCGGTACTGTCGTTTCGTGTAATAACGTGCTTGTTGCCAACGTGAGAGAAATTCACGTCGAGAATTCAAAAGCTCAAAGATATCGGCAAACGTTATCGAGTCTTTTTTGTTGTTTTTCGATCGTTTTCGATACGCGATTCCCCCGACGTGTAAGACTTGAGCTTGAGAAATTTTGGAAAATTAACCGCGCTCGATATTCGCGTCAAGTAACCAAAAATAGCGGCAACGTACTTGGACCTCGTGCGAGAAAGTTTTCCGTCGGAAACTTCAGCACTTCAACGTCAAAGAAATTACAAACAACGGGGAGTTAAAATATTCATTTCGTAATAACGTGTACACAATTATTAAAATTAATTACATAAATATAAATGTAAAAATTCAACTGTGGCACTGGCAAAAAATACTCTGGTATATTTATATAAAAAGAAAGATCGAATGCATCACAGAAATAAAATTACAGACAGAAATATTTGAGAGGGGGCAACAAGGCTGGTTACAATCATGCTTTCTCGCAATAGCGGAATTATATAATAACACGGGACACAACACGAAATATATATATCGAGAGATACTCAATTGCTTTGACAAAAAAAAAAAAAATATCGAGGATTTGTACACGCACAGAATCGAGAGGGGGGAAAAATGCACAAGGTACTCACACGAACGAAACGGCTATGTGTAAAATAAAATGTTTTTTTTTCTTTTTTCACTTCTTCGTCGTGACGACTTATACAAATTGCGAGTTTGCGTCACGCGGAGCGGATGCCGTCGACCAATGACGGATCGCGACTCGAAGTTCAATCGATCATACGTGGTATATATATACATATATACTATATATATATACACACATATATGGGAAAAAGGTAACAAACTCTCTCCGCCCCAACTCTCGCGCGGAATTCGACTCACGTAGTTATTAACGTGCGTGATCGAATACGGTGCGGCGGCCGGCGTAAGTGACAAGTAATATAAGGCGAAGGAGAGAAGAAGAGACTTTTTTTTTTATGGGTTTCCCTGAGGTTTTCTCATGCTTAAAACGTCACAGACGCGACGCTCTGTGCCATGCTCTTAAACGACGGCGACCGCCTCTCGGTGTGACTCGGCGCAAAGAAAAAAAAAAAAAATAAAAGCAGAGTCACCTCCCGAGAGAAAGGTAGAAAACGAGAGATCAGAAAAAAAGAAACATTTTCGGTTCTCTCGCAATCAAACCGCCTTTTCGTCTCGCGCAAAAAAGACGTAATAAGACAAAATATATATATAATATACATAATATATATATACGTATGTACATGTGTACGTAATATAACCATCGTTTTCGCACGCATGCTTAGTTAGACCAATGCCCAATTACCATATTCTCATCCTAGGCCTCAACGGTGGCCTTCTGGTTAAGCATAAGAAAAATACGACGCTCTTTACTAGTGACTGACATGTTTTAATGGCGGGTGCGCGCACGAAGTACATTCCATACTCGCCTGAGAGCGCGAACGCTTTCCCTCAACAATCCGTCTCGCAATATAAATCCAAATTCTTCATCACAAATGAGAGAAATATCGTCGAAGAAAGAATTTTACCCTCCCGCGTGTATTTTTTTCCGTTACACGCAACGACCGTTATTCGCGTCTCATATTATCTTCGCAAATCTATAAGACATCGTCACGTTCGAGATTCTCAAGAGATCGTTGTATCGCCGTTAGAAAACGACGATAGAAATGCAAAGTAATTAATTAGCAAGCAGCGAGACGGAAAAATTAAAGGGCTACGTTCGGGGATTAAATTGGGGCTCTTCTCGAATGTCCGCTTTTTATCTCCTCTCTTCTCTCGTTTACGAGCGTAAATAATACCACGGCTAATAAAGGTCCTCGTGGGGGGAGAGGGAGCATTCTCTCTCGCAAGACCCCCGATGCTCTTCACCCCCGGGAGGACTCTCTCTCGCGAGAAAGCGGAGAGCCTTCACGAGAACACGAAAGTGAGTTTTAATTAAAGAACAACACGCCGATGTGTTAGGTATTGGTTTAGAAAGGATGCGGATTATCCCGGCAAATTTGCGCTCCGGACTGGCTCTCGAAGAGCGCCCGATTCTTCTTCTTACGAGGCGAGTTTCGAGTTTCAATGCGAAAGCGTTCGAGAGAAATCCTGCGCGAATGCTGTTTTGCCGCCGCCCGCCCGTGTGCTGCGCCGCTTCCTTGTTTCCCAATTACCACACGTAGTCGGGTACGTGCCGCTTCAAAGCAAGCGAGAGTTCGCTCGGGTCTCTTTTTCTCGCGCGGCACACAATATATACCCGCCGCGACGCATTGTGTAAGTACAAAAAAAAAAAAAAAGAAAAATGCACTTTTCTCGCTCGTTCGCAAATACCTACGTTCGGAAAAGTTCGATGCGAAATAAATCTCGCGCAACGTTCGAACACTTTTTCGAAAGTCGTAATAATTCAGTCGGAATCGCGTGCAACGCACACACCGATTGAGTTTAAATTACGATTGAAAATTATTTTTCCTCGTTATATTTCTCGGCTTGTTTCGCAAACTATTTCCGCAAATTATAAAAAATGCAATGAAAATTGCGATTGAAGACGCGCGCGTTTCTCGTTCTGAGTTTTGAATATTTTAACGATATCAAGCGAATACACATATTTTCGCGATAAATAAATAATTTCGTGTAAATTGAAAAAAAAAAAAAAAAGCCGCGGCTTTCTCTCGAACACTTGAGCATCGGATGAATATACTCGAGCATCCGTATATGAAAGCGGATTTGGAGAAAAGGAACGAAACTGCGCGGGAAGAGGAGGGCCGAAGAACTAACTTGAACGAGGCGTGGAGCTCCTGGCGAAGCGTGAGCGGCCTGTTCTCCTGCGTCGGCGTGTTCTGCGGCGTGCCGGGCCCGCTTCCGGAGCCCCGCTTCTTGAGAACGCTCTTGAGCGGCACCGCGTGAAACTTGGGCTCCTTCGCCGGTATCTCCTCGACGCGGGACGTGTCGATGGCCGGGTCCGGCTGCGAGAACTTGTAGCTGTACATGCTGACGTCCTCCTCCTCGACGTCGATGTCTTCCTCATCTGCGGGAAACGCACGGACGAGCGCGGAATAAAACCGCGCGTGAAAAATCAAGAGATGTGCCTTTTCTTCGCCCCGTCGTCGGAGCGTATTAACGCGAACGTTGGTTTTTCAAACGATCGTTAATTCGCGCGTGGACCGAAATCGAGCAACTTCAAAATTCGCAAACAGACAGACAGACAGACAGACAGACGGCCGCTTTTCATCGACGTTCGGAACATTTTAATTTCACCGCGTGAGTTCGATCACTTGTGCATACGGTAAATACAAATTATAATCAAATAAACACGCGCAAACGTCACTGATTGCTTTTTCGGATTTCTGTAATTACACCGCGGCGCGGAATTGTTTCGCTCGCAGCGAGCGTTAATTTATGAATATTTCGCCCTTCGAACAACGTCCAATCGTAACAAACATCGGTTGGACAATAATTAGTCACGTATCAACGGGAGGGAGGTAAGTGCGTCAATACGACGGGAAATTGCGGCTCGTCGCAATTAGCGTGGAGCTAATAATTAACATTGGAATTAAATTGCACTAATAAGATAAACAGTATTAAATAAATTTTGTATGACGTGCGCGCCATTATCGCGGCACGCGCGCGCGCGTAATTCTATCGCGGAAAACATTGAAAATCGTCCGGGAAAACGTATTTACGCGGGGGGAGGGGGAGGGAAAATAACAAAAAGCCGCGCGCGCTTGTTTACACAGAAAGATTGATTTATCGGAAATCGTAGATTCGCTCTGATAAAGCGCGACGGAACGGATTCTGCAACGTCGCATCGTCGTTGATTAATTGCTCCAATTACTCTTTTCATCATCAATGTTTACGCTACGCGGACACTTACCCTCGTCCTCGCAATCCGAGAGCGGAATTTGCCGTTGCCTGCCGAGCAAAGTGGGACTCGGCGAGCTGAACATCGGCGGCGGCGGTATCGGACCGATTTCGCTCAACGGGATCGGCGGTTCTGGGAGTTCCGACAGCATCAGGGTGTTCTGAGGCGGCAACGGATAACACCTCTCGATTACTTGCTGATTGTCGGCGCTCTGATCCAGCACCCCCTTGTCCACTGAAAAACAAAGAAATGCGACTTGACGATCTATAGACGTGCGAAATTTATTTATATTTTACAAATCTTTATTTTACGTTCGCATTTGATAAATTTCTCTCGAAATATATATCTCAAATACAAAACGCGCGCCCCCCCTTTCTTCGAGGGCGTCTATTAATTTTTATTTTCGTTAACGAGTGATTAATTTTTAACGCGACGCAAGCGTCCTAGATGGACGTTCAAATTGAATTTAATTCAAATTATTACGTGAAATTTGCATTAATTTTCGAATGAAAAAAAAATATATATATTTCGCGCGAACATCTGGCACTCGCACGGCCGAGAATTAATCTTCGTTGCTTTGGTTACGAGCTGAAATTTGTTATTAAATTTGTATTAATTTTGTAAATTCGAATCACTAAGGATTAACGGGATATATAAATCTCTTACTATTGATGCGGAGAGAGGTGTATGAACTCGTAAATGTTTTATCTGCAAACTCCTCTCGTATAAAAGCTCGACGTTGGAGCGCGACGCTTCAGCGGCGAGTAATCCGCAGAATCGCGACAGAAATTCCATCGAAAGACGAATGTCCCGTCCCGTCCAATAAAGTTGCGCTGCGAAGCGCAGTTGTTTCGGGAAACTGTGATTCATCTCTCGCAGGAGCAACAATATCTTGGCAAGCGAGAGCCACGCGCGCGCTTTCTCATCGTTGCGACTTGAGCGAAAACTTGCGAAATATCGCTCGCCGCGGCTCGTTTCGCCGAATTTGTTTATTATTAAATCCGCGCGGGAATTTCGTCGAGCGGAATTTTTAATTTACGCGCTTACCAAAGCGCTTTTTTGCGCGCGCGACGATTTTTTTTATCTACACAGAAATTTTTATTTCCCCCGATAAAAGGGAAATTATTACGCGCGTTTTTTTTGTATTTTTTACGAAATAGAACACAACCCCCTCCCTTCGTCGCTGCACTCGTTGCTGGAATGTTAAATAACTCGCTGCGGAGAGCGGGAGACGCGCGCTGGCCATTTGATAACCCCCGCGCACCTAAATTCTGACACAAAAGGATGAAGTTCCAGGCGGTTCCCAGCGAGATACTTCGGCTGCCGCGCATTCCCCGGGGGACTCGTTCGGCCCGCGTTTGATCGCGAACACATATTTGAGCATATTTGATTCCGGTCCGGTCCGGACTGAATTTATTGCGCGGGCGAATCGTTCGGGCCAACTGCGGCGAATTTTGGGTCACGCACAGCCGACGTTATCGCGCGAAGTTCTCTCGTCGGCGCGATTAATCTCAAACTTTTTGAATAAATGTATTTCCCCCGCATAGCGGCGGTACATTAACCTTTATTAAGCGCAGAATAAATAAAGGCGAGATAAGGAGAGAGAGAGAAAGAGAGGGAGAGACAATAGCGCTTCCTGAATGTATATATTTCACTTTCCTCTCAGGGAGAGAATTTAAAATTTAAAGAAAAGATTTTAAGATGTATAAATATATATAGTCAAAGTTGTGTCAATGCTTGATCAATTATATAAATTAGATATCAAATATTCAATATTCTATCTCGACGAGAAATTTTTTTTAATCCGCAAATATGAATTTGCGTGGAACGCGTTATGGCGGCAAGTTGTTTTATTTGCACAAAGAAACAGACGCGTCTCCGACGTTTCCAGTTTGCTCTCCTCCGTGGGGTCCAACTTCTATAATAACTGTTATTAAAAAAAACCTGAAGATGTTACCCCGTGGATAAATAATAATATACCGAGCGTTATCACAAAGCAAACTCTAAATTCAACAAAACTTTCCGCGCGCGCTCGTGTTTCACTCGACAATAATTACATTCATGAAGCGCGAATCTCCCCCTTGTCCCCGGGCTCCGCCGCGCGCACAGAAAACTCGTCGCCTCCTCCGCGAGTTACCGCGCGTGAAAGGATGTTGTTATTGCTCTCTGCAAACTAATGATCCTCAAACTGAGAAGAGAGAGAGAGAGAGAGAAAAGTCTTATTCGCAAGTTTTTCTTTTTTTTTATAAACTACAGAGAAACGCGATAACGCCAGAAAGTTTGTGCCAGTCGATGCCGCCGCTCTGTCCTGGCAATCTCTGCTACTCTTTTTATACACAGATTCCTCGTGTCGCGAAAGAAACGCAAGAAATTAAGTTTTTCAAGTAATCACGAATACAAGTTGCGAGTGACACGCAAGTAATTGCGTAAAACTTGCGCAATATTTAATTAAAAATATGACCTGAATTACTTGTTATGTGATATAGTAGCTAACCACGTAAAGAGATGTGCATTGTGTGTTTTCATGTATGTGTGATATAGTTTTGAGATACAATAGAAACATATGATCATGTGAACAATTATGCGTAAATGATCGCGATCAAATTTTGGATCGGATCTTATACGATCGTGTAAGATCGGGTCGCGAAAATTTGACGCGATCCGATCGCTTACGCATAATCTTAATACGATCACGTTTCTTATTTTGTTTGTCATATTGATATTGTTTTCTTTTAAAGGCTTTGAGAGGACATTTTTGTTCAATATTATTGTTGCGTATTGTAACACACGTACTGTGTTTTTACAATATAGGGTAAAAGACCCTATTACTGACAGTGTCCCTATTATTGTCAATCAAAATTTAAATAATTGTTTAAATATGAAAACTACATGTTTAATTTTTATCTGTTCACTAAACAATAATTATATATTTGATAAATATTTTATTAAAATTTGTTCTAACACATGTAGTTTTCATAAACAATCATTTAAATTTTGATTGACAGTAATAGAGTCTTTTACCTCCTAACAGAATTACGAACCACCCTTTTCGCTTTACAAAAATTATGTCGCAACTCGGTTTCGCCTATTTCGCCGAACTTTTCTCTGAGCGAGACGACGCGCGAGATTTACTTCAAACCGCACGAAAACAGCACGCGAGAGATTACTCACTGTCGAACAAGATCAGCCTCCTGGCTACCACCCTGGGGTCGAGGGTGTTCGGCCTGTTTGGCTTTTGCTGATCCCCGGCGTCCGAGACCGGACCCGAGACCGGCATCGCCGGGCCGATCGTTCCGAAATTGGCGGCTTCGCCGCCGCCGCCAACGCCAACGCCGCCGCCACCGCCGCCGCTCGGCGATATCGCGCCATTCGCACTTTGTTCAGTCTTTTCCTTCTTCGGCTCTGCAACAGAAAAAAAATTTCGGCGCCGGTCAGAATTGCCGTGGCGAGACATTTTGCAGAATTTCCTTCTCTCTCGGTCGACCGATTTCTCGCGAATTTCTCAATCGGATAAAACGCGCTCGCTCAGAGAAAAGTCCCGACAATCGACCGTGCGGAATAAAATATGTATCACTTTTCGGGTCCGATTAGATTTTACGCGAAAAGACGCCGTTTGCCTATGAATTATAAATAATCGATCGATACGCGGCGTTTGCGTGGACTCGGAGCGATACATCTCGGCGGGATATGTATCTGTGGATATTTAATTCTTAATGTCACACCTCGATCGAAAGCAATATATTGTATCGATGGTTTCTATAAATGGCTCGCCGCAAGCTTAGATAATCTCACTTTTATACAATTGTAAGAATTAGTTCGAATAAAACGACGACGAGTAAAAGAACAAACAGACGTCGCAGCAAAGACGTCTCATTATTTATTGCATCTATGTAATGGATCGATATAGAATCGTTTTGCAACAAAAAGGAAAAGGATTTGTGATGGAAAAACGACGCGAGCGCAAAGAGACTTTTAAATCACCCTATCGCATTCGCGCTTTCGCGAGAAACGGATAGGGAGAGTTCGACCACGCGAAAGTGTCTGTCTATCGATAGGAAAAAAGTTTGCGCGCATATATATTGCGTTCCGCGATATGCTGCTGTCGGCGAAACGTCCGGGCGAAAAAAGAACACGTCCAGATCGGAGCTGGCCTGGCCTGACACAATCGCTCGCGTCGAAGAGGAGCGAAACAAAAAGCTGCGCGCGCGCGCGCGCGCTTTATCGACTGTCCCGGCCGTTGCGGATTTCGAGGAGGAGAGTTGACACATTTCCGATTCCGGTCGACTATTATAAAGGCAACATGAGGTTTTCAAAAATTCGCTTTGTACGTTTGTGTTTTTCGTACGCATCGATAAAAATCAATCGATATGGGAATAGGAATTTTCCGAGAGTCAGACGCCGCGCGAGAAATTCCGATTCACAACTGCACGTCGTTACGAATCGCCCGCGAGCATTCGGAAGTTTGTTACAAATACCGTTAACGGTATTCATCGAAAGCTTCTATAGAGTTTAAATCCATCCGCGCGCGATCTTTTTACCATCCGTACGTGTAGTCCGACTCGCGTATAGTTTCGCAATTGGTCGTTTTTTTGCACAAGACTATAATTAATTAATTAATTAATTAATTAGGATAAAATAGCGGCACGGTTTCCTGCTAATTCTTTTGGCTCGGAATTTATTATTGGGGAAACAGCTAGCTTTTACTGCGCAATTAAAATTTTAATAAAGCTGTTAGATCGCTACTGCCGTTCAATCTCTTTCTCTTTTTTCTTATGCAGTTCTTTTTCTGAAAAAATTATATACATGTATTGCGTAAGTATTTTTACGTTTTTACAACGAAGCAAAATGCCTTTGATACGATGACCTTTTTGTTAAGCAAACGCGACGCTAAAGGGAGTTAGTTATAGTATTTAATAACAATCGAACGATATCGACTATCATCAAGAAAAAGAGAGAGAGAGAGACGCGATGTTGCGGCAGTGCGTCATTAAATCGCCGATGTCATAACATAAATACCCGGAGCTGGTATAGATCGGGGGCGGT
>QVNZ01018291.1:0-13825 GCA_014825645.1 Pseudomyrmex dendroicus
GTTATAAAAGAAAGAATATTGTGGTTATGGCTGCGATGTGTCACTCCGCCGCGCCGCGTCAACGTTCTCGCGCAGCGTCGTCACGTGTTAATTTTCGTTGCTAGGCAACCCCCTACTCTACCTCTCCCACCACTGCTTGTGTGCATCCTTTATCCCATCATTGGAGATAACTCCCCATCATTATCGTAGCCTAACACCACAGGTCTTACTAATTAACATAAGTTACCGGTCAGACACTCTGACCAATCAGGACGTTGCGCGGGCTCCGCTGAGCAACGCACTTGTCCTTATTTCAGTTGATTATCGAAAACAGCTTTGTTTCTCATCCAGTTGACTAAGTGGGTTGCTTGCCCTCGGCCTGATGCAACGGCTGCTCTCGGAAGCCAACAACTCAATCAATCACTCATTCAAGTTGCTCAACGTGATTGCGCCAACTTCGCCACTTAGTACATTGTCACGTTGTGACCTCAAACTATTTTCTAATAATTAGTAATATATGAGAGAATCCTCTCGGGCTCTGTAGTTTTTTAAAACCTAAGAAATGTATGTAATTAAGGTTTAAAGAGCCATTCGCAAGTTGTTGTGCGTGTTATAAGTATATATATATATATATATATATATGCATGCATATATATATATACACAATATATGCATGCATATATATATGTGTTCACGTGAATATTTTCACGTGTATTTTTGAATTGAAATTATTATTCTTAAAATCATATAGGATGCTAATTTTGCATCTCGTATATGAAGTACCCCGAATACCTTCTTAACTAATTTTTAAAATATTGCAAAAAAAACTCCTCAGCCAGGAGTCAAAATTAGCATTCTATATGATTTTAAGAATCGTAAGTTCAATAAAAAAAAACACGTGAAAATATTCACGTAAACACACATATATATGCATGCATATATATATACTTATAACACGCACAACATCTTGCGAATAGCTCTTTAAATCTTAATTACATACATTTCTTAGTTTTTAAAAAACTAGAGCTCAAGAGGATTCTCTCATATATTACTAATTGTTTAAATTGACGCTGGTGAAAAGGCGGTATTCGGAACATTTGATAGATATACGAATTATTGCGAGACAAACTCCAAGTGCCTCGGTGACCTAACAGGGAAGGCGACGGTCCGGAAAGCCGGAGATTCCAGGTTCGACTATTGGCTGAGGAGTTTTTTTCGCAATATTTTAAAAATTAATTAGGAGGATATTCGGAGTACTTCATATACGAGATGCAAAATTAGCATCCTATATGATTTTAAGAATAGTAATTTCAATTCAAAAAAACACGTGAAAATATTCACGTGAACACATATATATATATGCATGCATATATATATACTTATAACACGCACATCTTGCGAATAGTTCTTTAAACCTTAATTACATTTCTTATTTTTTAATAACCTAACCTATTTCCCGGGTGTTTCCATCCTTCCTCCTTTACTCTACACATCCTGAAGCTCTTTGTCTCTTCCTTCTCTCAATATCTTCCTTCTTTATTTCATTCCCCAGTCTAAATCTTACAATTCTTTTCCATCTATTTTCTCTTCAACTCTTCTTTAATAACACGGCACATCTTCTCTTTTAATTATTTTATACCATATATTATACCTGGATTTTCTTATCCTTTCCCATCTCTCTTCCGTCTTCATCTCCTTTTCCTTTTCCATCACCTTCTGCATATTCCATTCCCCACTCTCTCTCTCAGCTTTTCTCACTCCTCCATGCTCACTCTCCTTTTCTCAAAGAACTCCCTTCTCCCCTTTTCCTAATCCGACAACTCTTCTCTCCTTAATGCTCTATCTTTAATCTCTCCCTAACACCTCCTTGCCAGCTCACTTGTCCTCCTCTTTTTCTAATCTTTCTTCAGATCCTTCCGCCTTTCTCCCCGCTTTTTCCCTCAACAATTTCTTTTGTACCTCCTTTACCTTTGTACCTCGGAGTCTTCCAATCCATCCCCAATACCTATCTTATGTATCTTTCCTGCATACTTTCCATCATCTTCTATTCCTTCCATTTCCATATCTCCACTCCATACCCTATCAACGACCATATTAATGCGTCAAATATCCATAGCCTCCTACTCCAATCTCCCGCAAACCTACGTTTCCTTATTCCCCACACATGTCTCATTGCCGATGCCCTTTTCCTCACCTTATCCCTTATATGTGCCTCTGTCTTTCCATTCCTTTGAAAAACATATCCCAGATACTTAAATTCCTTCACTTCTTCTACCTTTTCTCCTTTCCACCACCACTCCATCTTTCTCCTTCTTCTACCTTCTTTTTTGAATCTCATTATTTTCGACTTCCCCACATTTAGCTCTAACCCCTTTTTCCTTAAATATTTCTCCAGCCCTTTCATCATTAGCTTCATCCCATCTTCCTTCTCCGCCAACAGTACGATATTGTCGGCATATGCCAATGTATAACATTTTTCTCCTTTTATTCTCACATCTTCTTTTTCTCAATTTCTCCTCCAAGTTTGCTATTAACAAGTTGAATAACACCGAACTCAACGGGCTTCCCCGCTTTACCTCTCTGCCTGTCCAAATCCCATTATCCAACTCTTTCCCTGCCCTTATTCTGATCTTTGTCTCCCTGTATAAATCCCCACACCTTTTAACTAGACTCTCCCTTAATCCTCTTTCTCTCAACTCCCTTATCATCTTTTCCTTATGTACCATATCAAATGCCGCCGTTAAATCAACAAAAAATGCAACTAACTTCCCACTCTCTTTACTCATACTTCTATTCACCACATAGTTTAATATGTATATATTGTCCATTGTCTCCCTCCCTTTCCTAAATCCTGCCTGATTCTCTGGTATCAATCTCTTCCTTTCCACTTTTTTCCTCACCCTCCCCGCCAATACCTCCGCATACACCTTATACAGTGTCCCCGCTAAGGGATCGCTATATTCACATCCCTATTATCCTCTACCCTATTCCCATCCCCTTTCTTCAAAACTGGCACCACTATTCCTTTGTTCCACTCCTCAATTCATCCTTCCCTTCTCCACACCATCTTACATATCCACTCTATACCTACTCTTTCATTTCTCTTTTCCCATACTTCCACACTTCTGCTATTCCATCTCCGTCCACCGTTTTATTAACTTTCATCTTCTTGAATGCCCTTCTCTAACTTCTTCTTTTGTTATATCCTCTTCCTCATCTTTCACTCTTTTCCCTCCAATACCTTGCATTACTCTCTACTTGCACTACTTCCCCCTCTCCCATTGCTTTCTGAAAAACTTATCTCACTCCCTTAGTCTCTATATCCTTAGTCTCCTCCTCTTTAATCTCTCTCTATTTATCACCTCCCACACCTGTCTTCGCTTCTTTGACTATTCTTTCCCATTTCTTATTCTCTTCTTTTTTCTTACTTTTATAAAATTTTACATACTATCTCTTTTCTTTTCTATACTCTTCTTTATCACTCTCTTCTCTTCTCCATTTTCTTAATTCTTTCCTTATCTTCTCTTTCGTTTCTCTACACTCCTCTTTTTATACCCTCTTTTACTCTTTCTCTTCTCTCTTCCTTCCCCCTCCACAAATACTCTTTCTATCTTCCCTTTCATTTCTTCCTAATCCTCATTAATTTCTTTCCTTACTTCCTCTTCTTTTGTTCTCCGTAGCTCCTCCTTCCCTTTTTAAACCCGCTACATTCCAAAAAGCTATTTTAAAACACTTCTCTTCTCTTACATTTCTCGTTTTTTCTCCCCTTTTTCCTTTTCTTCTTTTCTTTTTCCCCTTCATTCTCTATCTCTTCTCTTCCCACCTTCTCCCCTCTCTTCCTTTCCCCGATTCCCCTTTTTCCTTTTCCCTTCTTCCCATATTCCTCACTTTCTCCAGTATCTTCTTTTCCTTCTCCTACCTCCATTTCCCTCAATCCTTATTCTCTCTTCTTTCACTCATATATTCATTCCTCTCTTCCACCGCTATCTTCCCTAGCCTCTTTCTCGTCTCTCTCTCCTTCCATGTCAGATCATCCTTAATCCATATTTTTGTGCTTTTCAGGCTTTTCTTCTTCTCCCATAATAGCTTTTTATCTTCTTCCTTTTCTAACTTCACCCACACCATCTCACCTTTATCTATTCTTCCTCCATTTAGTCTTCTTAACCTCTCAATCTTTACCTCTACTCCAATTTCTTTAAATAACTTCTCCACTCCCTATCTTATGTTACTTTTTTCTTCTTGCACTCCCTTAATTATTATATTCTTTTTTATTCTTTCCTCTCTCTTTCCATTCTAAACTCTTCTCACTTTCCTTCAATTTTTTGCCGAGATCTTTCTCTTCTTTCTTTTCTTCTCCCCTCTCTTTACCTCTTATCTTTTTTTCTCCGTCTTTATTCTCCAGCTTGTTCTCCATCTCTTTCATTTGCTCTTCCGATTTTCTATTCTTTTTCTTTAGTCTCTCCTCCCTTCTTCCTTCTTCCATTTCTTTCTTTAATCTTTTCATTCTTTCTACCACTCTCCTTCATTCCTCCTTCATTTTCTCCAATTCATCCCACACATTTTCCTCTACCTCCATTTCTTTCTCTCCTTTCTCTCTTACTCCTTCCCTTATTTTTCGTTTTTTTTCCTTTCCTTCCTTCGGTGCTCTGTACTTTCTTGCTAGCTCTAAACGCCCCTTCTCCTTTCTCCACTTTTTCCTTTTCTCTCTCTTCTTCTTTAACTATTTGTCCAGTACCTCATTTATACTCGCCGCCCGCTCTCTTCTACACCTTTCCATTTCCTTACATATCTCCATTCTGCTTTTTCCACTCTTTATCTTTTCTACTATTATCTTACCGACTCTTTAGATCGCTTCTCTAAAAGTCTATCTACATAGGACGCAGATGCAAGTCGCAGGTCGCAGGTCTTGCGGAATTGATCACATTGGTCAAATCAGTCAATCAGCCAACGTGATTGGTCAATTCCGCAAGACCTGCGACCTGCGACTTGCATCTGCGTCCTATGTATAACTTGCGTCAGCTAATCAAATTGTCTCAGCTGTACGCAAATACGCTGAGACGATTTGATTGGCTAACGCAAGTTACGCTTAAAGCCTATCTACATAAGACGCAGATGCAAGTCGCAGGTAGCAGATCTCGCAGAATTGACCAATCACATTGGTCAAATCAGTCAATCAGCAAACGTGATTTGTCAATTCCGCAAGACCTGCGACCTGAGACTTGCATCTGCGTTCTATATAGATAGGCCTTTACGCAAGTTACGCTCCATGTAAAGGCCTATCTACATAAGACTCAGATGCGGGTCGCAGATCGCAGGTCTTACGGAATTAATCAATCACATTGGTCAAATCAGTCAATCAGCCAACGTGATTGGTCAATTCCATAAGACCTGCTACTTGCGACTCGCATCTGTGTCTTATGTAGATAGGCCTTAAAAGCAGCTTAAATTGAACACACTTCTCTTTCTTCTACACTTTCTGCACTTTCCGCTCTTCACGCTCCAAGCGCTCCCAACGCACTCCGCGCTACCGATTCTTCCCGCCTTCGATCCTATATTCTTCCCCCGCATGTCTCTCTTTTTTTCTATCTTCTCACAACACTCTCGCGCCTCCACTTTCTCAACTACTTGTTTTTCACCTCTCTCCTCCTTTCTTCCACACACACACACTTTTCCAGAACTCTCTTCTTTATTCATACTTACACAGTATTCTACACCTCAGAATTACAGCCAGACCGTTAACCACGCTACCGGAAATGAAAGTCCTAGTTCCTTGTATAAAATTTGCTAAAATTAAATTTTAGAAACAACTTATTTCAAAATTGTATGTGCTAATGTGCGATTACATAAGGCGATTTTTGGCAATCGTATGGTACATATACCAAAGTGTACCAAACTATAATTCGAGTGACTTTAAACTATACTTTGGTACATTTTGGTATATGTACCATACGATCGCCAAAAATCGCCTATAGAGATGTTTTTGCAATAAAACTTTGTACATATATAGATAACTACATGAATGTAGAAATTTTCAGTAGCGGCCTAAAACCGATTCTAAAGATGCCTTGTTCGGTTATTACTGGCAGTACTGAAAATTTATAGGTACATGTTACGTATCCTATAGATTTTTCAGTACTGCCAGTAATAACCGAATACGGTCAGAGTGAAACACTTATGTGTAACACGGTTTTGCGTTTTTCTCGATGTATCTCGAAAACTATTAAAGATAGCAAAAAATGTTTTCTACAGAAGTTTTACGGTAAGAACACCTCTATTTACCTACATTAATAAGAATTGGTAAAAAAATGATTTTTTATACATTTGTAAAACATTTTTTAATTAATTTTTAAAACTTCTATTAATATAAATAAATAAAGGACTTTTTTCTATGAAATTTTTGTACAAACCATTGTTTAATATCTCTAATTATTTTCGAGATAAATTGAGAAAAGTGAAAAGCCGCTCTACGTATGAGGAGTGATTTCATCCCTTAAAATCATTTTTTTTAACAGCAACAGAAAATGTCAATATTTATCTATTACTCTCCTTACATGTGTGCAAAGGTTCGTCAAAATCAGAATTTTCGGGTTTGCGAAGTTCTCTTGTAAGTAGAAACGGTGCGCATTTAGATAAGAATTAAAATACAACAAATACTAACAGTAATATTAATGACGAACACGCAGAATTAAAACATAGTAAGAATGTCAACGTCACTCAAACTCACATCAAACTCCATCATACCTCCATTCACATTATTCGCATTGCGTAAGAATATTTTTAATAAAATTTAAATAATAATTCGTTGAATAAAAAATTATTCATATGCTTATAAAAATAAAAACGGCTTCAATTAATTAAACCTTGGACTTCTATCCTAAAAATTTATTCCTGTCAATACGCGATTGCCAGGTCCTGTCCCAGTAAATGTGGTTAGATTCGCGTCTAAGACCTAAAAGAGGACCGACGAGTGAGAAGACGTTAGACAAGTAATATCGGGAAAGCCATTGACTTGACTACGTTGTCGAACAGTCTCGCTCGACTTGCTTGAATTATCTCATTAGGTCAGTGTGTCGGGATATAATACAAAAGTGTCGTGTGTCAGTTGCGTTTCTCCGTAAGGACCCGTCCGTTACCAAAAATCAGGACGTACCAGTTGTCTTATTATACATTTACGCTGGTATGTCAACCGTTTTATTCTGGTTTGATAAATACTGAAGTGTACGCTAAATGTGTTTTATAGCGTCGCGCAACACTTGCACGTCCTGCTGCAATGCGATGAGTTTTCTCTCATGTTGCCATTTATTCACACTCGTGACACACATATCTACGTATCATTTGTTAGCAGCGTCAGTGTCGGTATCGGGTTGCGCTACTGATGCACTATCTTGCGCGACCTTGCATCGTAGCCAGAGCCGACAAAGCAGAGACATCGTTATTACGCACGTAATTTTGTAGTATTGCCTCTCTTTCATAATAATACATCGACGTTCTATGTGTTCCGAGCGATATCCCGAATTTGTTGATCTGCATGATGACGTGCAAACGACTGACTGACGCCGGCGCGCTATTTAATTTATAGATTTAATAAGACTCGCTTTAATAAGACTCGCTTCGCGCAGTTCTTTGATGATCGACAGGATTTCGTGAGAATTATTGCTCGCTTGACGGGAGACGTCTAGCAATCGCATACGATCAACGAGTTCGTTGGGATCCTCCCAATGCGTATACTCGATCTTCCGATCGCTTGGCGTCATATTACGCAGTATACTCTTCCCCTGCTTAGTACGCACACTGGATACTAAAGATAAAATTATATATCTATATTTATATCCTTTGTTACCTAGTATTGCGCCGAGCTAGTTATGATGTTTTCTATGCGCATTTGTCATTTCCAGTATTGTTTTGTATCGTTGTTTATCTTCTCCACTCCTAGGACATTTCACTCCTAAGACATTTCGCTATAACTCACTCCTAGAATATTTCAGAAAAATCAATTCATACAATCCTTGTGTTGTTTTGAATTGTATACCGTCTACAATTATATTATGTGTTCATCCACGTCAAAACGTTTATCACCAAGCATCATTCCATTGTTGTCAAAATACATATCATATGTGTTTATGTCGTTCTCTCACTCAAAATAGCTTTCATATATTGTTGCGCCAAAATGACTTTGAAACGTTTCAAGACCCTCCAACGTTTGCATTTGACTTTGAATAGTTGACTCAAACAATTCGTTGGCAGTAGCATCAGTAGCGACGATAGTATCAACCGAAGTATTCCATGTCAGTTGTCGATTCGTTCTTTCGTCGGAGTAGAAGTCATCATTGCCATTGCAGTGTTATATCGTGTGCGGAATTGCGCAGGGGACAGTGTTTTATTCAATGATGTCTGCATTCGTTTTTGCTTCGTCCAGGTCCCGTGTGGCACGTCTTTGAGAAACGATGTGTCCGACATATTTGGCGAATTAGTTTCAGTATTTTCCGCAATCTGTTTTAAAGGTTCGATAATAGATTTAAACTGTCTCTCCAATGCAATTTCCTCTTCTAGTTTACCAGCTTTCAGAGCGCGATATTTTTGACGAGTAGATTGACTCATTTTTGCAATCTCCTTCGCTACTTTCTCGCGATTTATAATTTTACTGCTTTCGTCGCGATGTGCATGCTCGCACCGGTAGGAGATAATACTTAATTGATGTTTCAACATCAATTAACCACTCGACGGTATTGCAAATTCGTTAAATCCTTTTCTATAGTGACTTCTGTCCAAAGGACTATCCTTGTCGATCACTAAAAATCCATATTTGTGTTGCTAACATTTGCGACATACAAAAATCCTCATATGACATATCCGTATTTACATGATCGTTGTACACATGTTTGAGATTGGTACCATCTTTTTTAAAAGGAATTATTAGTTGAAGAATCTTCAGGCTCTGAAGTCAAACTAACTACGGTCTTAAGAGCCGTTGCAGGATGTTAACATATATGTTGTGACCGTTATTTTCTGTATTTATTAGTCGAGAATGGAATTCGACTTTTGCCTGGAACGGCACAAAGCGTCTCGTCTCGCGGGCTTTCAAAATTTTTACTTTCAAATTGTTCTAAAGTTGGGCACCAGATACGCCAGAACATATCACCAAAATTCACAAAGATTTATTGAACGAATCATCCGCGAGACGCGACGGACGCGAAAAATGCGTCGGCTAGTCAGGAAAAGTTCGTAACGGAGAAGCAGGATTCGCGTACAGGTTAACAGTGTAAAAGAAAGCGAACCAGCGGGATTAACTAAGAAAATAACAACGATTTTATTATATCGATTCTCGTACAATAACGCGATATAGAGAGTGACGTGCCGGGACGTCAATCGCGCGGAGATCTAATCACTACTCTCATGAATCTGAATTAATTATTGAAAGTGACACACAAATGACAAGACAACGAACTAGACGGAAAATTCGCAGACGCGCACAAAGTGACTGTTCGAACATCGCTAGAGAGAACGGAACGCGAAATATAGACGAAATTTGCACTCGATCACGCACTCAAGTAACTCGCGACGCGCGACACTAAACATACGGAAATATATCGAATTGGCGGCTTCACAATTGCGAAGACATTCGTCTTAGAGCTGGATGTCTCACTCGCCTCTTCGCCGGATCCTGGCTGCTGGAGGGCCGTCAGGACAGTCGGTCTGGACACTACATTAGCACTTTCTTTTGCACGTCCTCTCGGGATTACGGCGTAACGAACAGTGGATCGGAAATCGATCCTGCGCGAGGACATCAGCTATGCAGCGCTGCGTGTCGCGACCTCGATCCCTCGCGGCGTGTTACTGACCTATTAGTCTGCGATCGCGCGTTGGGTCGCGGATACGCTGTCGCGATCTTCCTTAACAGCGTGGCACCTTTTCAAAATTCGGAAGTAACCAGAAACTTCTCCTGCTGAAAGATCTTACGATCTCGGTTCTCCTGATTTGATGCTATACAACTGCGAACGGGATTGTTTCCTTCTCAGTTGCAGGAAGTCTGGCCAGGACTTTCCCGCAGGAGAAGAAATTCCGGTCCTCCGCGAGATTTCCGGCGCACGGTGTCGATGCGTCCGGTCTCGTTTCTTTTCTTTGGCTCCACTGCACACCGTTTCAGCTCTGATGCTTTCTCGCTGCTTCTCTATATCTAGTTGGTGATGACAAACTGCCTCCAAGTTTTGCTTATCGCCAAATTCTGTACAAAAGTATGCGAATCTCGGCGTCCCGAGAAAGCAATCGCAACACGAAAACACGCGTTTCTCGACGTCCCGAAAACGCAGTCGTAACACAAATATGCGATTCTCAGCGTCTTGAGAAAGCAAACCGACAATGATCAAACGCTACGTTCGATCTAACGCAAAATTACGAAAACATACACGAGAAAAACTAACAAATAAAGACGGAAATCGCTCTTTCTTTCCCTCCCAAGAGGGATACGTTTCTCTCACGACTTCCCGACTCTTTGTAAAAATTATTACTTCATTCAATGAGTGACAAACGCCAAAAAGGCGTCACGTCACAATGTTCATATGTAAATTTTTACACGTGAGTTTTTTAAATTAAAATTTCAATTTTTTAAATCATATAAGATGCTAACTTGCATCACATATATGAAAGACCCCGTATATCTCCCTAACTAATTTTTAAAAATATTGCGAAAAAAACTCCTCGGCCAAGAGTCGAATCTGGAATTCTCGGTTAAAGTTAGGTTATACAGGGTTTTTCATATATGTGATGCAAGTTAGCATTTTATATGATTTAAAGAATTGAAATTTCAATTTAAAAAACTCACGTGTAAAAATTTACATGTGAAAAATTATGATTTGCGTCACGTACATAAGATGCATTTTTCGGTATTCTCGCATATGTCTGACAGAGATAGAAACGGTCGACACTCGAGTGACGACTCAGTGCAAAATATTCTCGTATCGTATTCTGCTTGTCACATGCTACGTCGTCAAAGATAAAAATAGAATTCGGAAGTGCTTTGGCGAAATCACATCGCTATTATTAGAAAAGGTAAAATAACCGATTTCATTTACTGATGAAAGTAGCACTCTCTGGATATTGATATTTTGGTTGTTGTAACGAATTTAAATACACGTACACGTCTCAAAGCGTACATCGTGTAGACTTTCAAGTAAGCTTAACACTATGTTTGTCTTGCCACAATTCGAAGGACCGCACACAATACTGCATATAGTAACCAGGAGCATTATTCCATGTCTGCGTTTTTTTTTGTCGGACATTTATTGAGTCTTGCTGTCGAAATTAGTTACTTTGATTGCCATATATTGCCGCACGAACCGCATAGTTTCCTTGCAACTGTCTTGTGATAGCAAGTGGCATCTATTTACAGAGACGCGTCGAGCGTCTCCAATCAGTCGTCAGAAGACAGCTGATGTCAAACGTATATTGCAATCTATGTCAGGTCGTTTGTTAAATTGCATGATAAACGCTCTTCCCGTTAAATTATATATTCCAAGTTACCAATTTTGTGGCTCGGAAACGCGTTTGGAAAAGCAATTAGCTAGAGATGATTGGGACATTAATCCATTGGACGCGGCCTGTCGTGAACACGATATAGCTTATTCGCGAAGCAACGAACTCGCTGCTCGACACGTGGCTGATAATATACTCGCTACAAAGACGCGCGATCGTATTACAGCAGCAGATTCGAGTCTCGAGTCGGTGAGAAAGCCGCTGCGACCGCCGTGTAGGCGGCTATGAAAACAAAGACCGGCATGGGTTCGAAAAAAAAAACCAAGTCAGCAAAAAGGGAGCAAATACTTCCGATTGCTAAACGCGGTGGTGTGTTACCGGTCCTATCGCTGCTAGGTACTCTCGATGCATTCGTTGGTGGAGCGGCAGGAGTTGCAAAAATGGTAAATGATACAAGCTGCGCAGCGATAGCTAGAAGAAATGTGACGTCATAATCGTGCAATGGAAGGTCGGGGAATTTATTTGACTCGTACGGACGGGAACTTTCAAAGAAAAGAAACGCAGAAAAGACATTAAAATTACCTACAGGTGTAACAACAAATATGCAATTGGAACAGCTAGCTAAGCGCATATGCATATCTTTCTTTGGAGGTGTTTTCATGCGTAATATTTTACCGGACATAGTACGTCGTAATGAAAGCGGTATCATCAATTTAGATGATACAAATAGACCGGGTACTCATTAGGTGGCGTATGCGAAGAGAGGAAAACATGTCATATATTTTGATAGTTTCGGCAATCTTTGACTACCGAAAGAGGTGGTGCATTATCTAGAACATGCCGTGGGCAAAATAGAATATAACCGTACGTCTTATCAATGTTAAAATCAAAGCAATTGTGGCCAACTGTGTTTATGGTTTCTTCAAGCGGTCGATGAGCAATATTTATTTAAATAATACGCTATCAGACTTCAGTACGCATTCGACAACATGTCATCACTGACGTTCACACTTACCGGAAAAAGTAGCACACTTGCAGTCAGCTACTTTCCCGCCATTGATTTAAGTGACGGTGATTACGAGCTTGGACTAACAGATTTTGAAACGTATCATATGATACCGAATGTGAATCCGAATCCGGGGTCCGTTTGACTCGATCAGGTCTGAATCAAGATCAGATCAAGGTCGAATCTTCAGAATCCATCGCTAACGAAGTAGACCATAGTATCTTTATGTTTTTGGGGTCGCTGAATCCGAATCCGGGATCCGTTTGATCCGATCAGGTCTGGGTCAAGGTCAGATCAAGGTCGAATCTTCAGAATCTATCGCTAACGAAGTAGACCATGGGAATAATACGTTTTTGGAGTCGTTGAATCCGAATTCAAAATTTTTTTTGTTCTATCAGGTCAACATTTTTACCTAAACTAAAAATACTATAAAAATAGTACTATTCTGTATTTCAGGGAAGATGTAAAAACAATGACATCCGTACTCTAACAAGTTTTCCGGAGGAAGTAACCCTAACCTCAAAAAAATGTTACCAAAAAATGGAATGTCAGTAGATTCAGTGGAAAGAGGGAAGATGAGCGATATATGCAAGAGCTACATCAGAGTATCATATAAATATATTTGGTGGAAAAACGTATTTCAAATTAAGATTCATTGTTTTCTATGATACCGTACTATTTTTTCTTCGAAAGACCTATACAATGGGTTTCGCTTTCGTTTTATTCCTCTTCGAACACCCTCTCTTTTCAACGTCCAATAGTAATCCGCTATCATGTTAACATTCCATCGTCTTTGATATCTACGCTCTATTTCTTTAATGTCTTGGTGGAAACGTTCACTTTGCTCTTCGCTAAAATCTCCTAAATTTTCAGGAAATTCGTCGATGTGAGAATGTAGAAAATGCAATTTCAAGTTCATCAGACATCTTAATATATCATAATTTCTTATCATATCTGAGACTATTGTTTTGTAGTTTTCACTCTAGGTGTTACCTAAGAAATTCTCAACCACGTTCTTGAAGCTTAGCCAAGCAGCTTTTTCAACGTTGGACATAGTCGTTATGAATGTTTGATCCCTCAACATTTTTCTAATTTGTGGTCCATCAAAAACGCCTTCCTTTGCATCAGAGATCTGTGGGAATTGTCTTGCCAAATACTCAAAGCATTTTCCATCTTTGTCAAGAGTTTTAACAAATTGCTTCATAAGACCAAGCTTGATATGGAGTGGTAGAAGCAATACATTTTTAGGATCAATTAAAGGTTGTGCCAAGATGTTCTTTTGACCTGGTTCAAACAATGTTCTTACTGGCCATTCTGATTTCCTGTAGTGATTTTCACGATCTCTGCTGTCCCACAAGCATAGATAACAAG
>QVNZ01018297.1:0-34364 GCA_014825645.1 Pseudomyrmex dendroicus
ATATATATATGTTCACATGTAAATTTTTACACGTGAGGTTTTTGAATTGAAATTTCAATCCTTAAAATCATATAGGATGCTATACTTGCATCACATACATGAAATACTATAACTCCGACCTTATTAGGTCCTTTTAATTTTATTAAATTCAGCAGTAAATAAAAAATGTTCGATTTTTACGCTTCGCGTGTGACAAAAACCTTGTTGGTGAGCTCGTAGTCCTTCAGCAGACACAAGGACACCATAGTGGCAGTTTGGTTGCCACCCTTCATGTATTTGATGAGCTTCTGTATGTGCCAGAATTCGGACGGCACTTCCGCACGGTCTTCCTGATATCTGTCCTCCTCTTCGCTCTCCGACTCGGCCTCATCGTCCGAGCTCTCCTCCTCGGCTTTTTCACTGATAAAACGAACTCGAGGGCCATAAACCTCGCCGGTGAGCAGAGCTATCTTCGGTTTTGTGGACTCCTGCTCGGTCGTCTCCGCGATCTCCACTTCCGATCTGTGAAAACGAATCACAGTATATCGCTTCTATACATTTTCCAAAGTTTGTCTCGTCGAATACGTCGTAAAAAAAAAAAAAAATCATTTGTTTCCGTCGAGAATTAAAATTTACAAGATAACTCGTTTCCGCGTGTATGGAAGTGTAAATAACTCTTACTCAATGTACTCCAAGTCTTGCGGAATCTCTTTCACCTCCTCTTTCTTCTTCTTCGGAGGCATTTCTCAGTGTCAGCGCGCATCAAGTTCAACAATTGAAATTTTTCTTTCGCGAGACGTATTCGTTTCCGAATCCGTCGAAATACCGTATTTAATTAATTGATTATACTGTTCGACTGTGTCTCGACACGCCAGAAGAGCGAAACGTTATCGATCAAACGGTTACTACTCCGCCATTTCGCTTCGCAATCCGCTTTCGTTCAAAATAACAGAAACGAATAATTGCGTACAAAATTACAATGATTGCATTTCCGCTCGTTAATATGAGTGTGCGCCGTTGTAATATTTTTCATGTTGCACCGTCTGAAGTAAATCACTCTCGATGACACGTCAGTTTCCATTTGGCGCAAATTCCCAGTCGCAAAATTTTCCAGTTCGTTTTCTCTCCGAGTTTTTCGTGAAAAATATTGCAGAAGGGCAGCTTTGCGTAAACAATTATTGATCATTCGCGGTCGCGCAAACAGTATACCGGAGCTGGTTTGTTAAATCATGTCTTCATCAACTTTGTTACTGTCGAATTTTATTTGACACGTAACCGATATCTATTTCGAGTAGAAGAAAAATTTCAACGGAATACAAAATGGAAACAAGCGGCGGATTCTCGCACTGACGACAAACTGTTGCCCGAATTTTTGGTGCGTTTTGCGGAAAAAACTTTGCGGAATCGACACACATGTACGACAGTCTCGGTGAAAAAAAATATGCGTCGTCGTCGCACGAGAAGCAGAGGAAGATGCAACAAAGTGTCATGCGATTGACATAAATAAATGTTTATTATACATATTTATGCTTCTCCGTTCGCCGTCACTTTGCTACTGCTGTCATTGACAGCGTGGCTTTGCATATGTCGATATGGATTTGGTTACAATCTGACGGACAGAGAAGTAATTCTTCGACTGCTTTGACAACATATAAAATAATTAAACAAAACATAATAATTAACTCTTTGTAGACAGACATGGAACTTTCAGACTTCCTCCTACAAAAATTTCAAACCGGTGTCTCTATTAAAAATTAGTTTATTTTTTAAATATCTTCGGAACTACTAGAGACTTTTACAATTTTTTTTTATCGACGCAGAATCGTTCAAACTTTCGATTAAAAAAACAAAAATCAATTGATTTTTTGCGTATAGATATCCGATTTTAAAGTCGCGTGGGTCTCACAGACCCGGTCTGTTCAACTAGTAAGCGTTTTTGGAGTCTGTCCACGAAAGATTAACATATAAAAATAATTTTTCCGCCTGTGTGTGTCTCTACAAACATATTGAATTAATGAGAAATTATTATTTTTTAGAAATTATTATAACGTATATATATATATATATATAAAATAACTAACTAGTTAGTAGCTATAAATGAATTAAAAAACGTCATTGTGTAAAACTCCGTATTTCGCTTTGCTTTGCAGATTACCCGTTGGCTAGTGGTCTACTTCATTGTTATCACACTGCTGAATGTATTACTGTTAGGACACATTCGCGTTTTTAGCAGTTATCCGTCGGAAATGGGTAGATAATCAGACACACATATACATACACTGGATTTCAAATATACACATATAATAATTTTATGCACATCGTGAATATTCCATGCATATTTCAGGACAGTATTCATAGTCGTTTTTATCGCGAAATAAGGTCTTGTTCGTAAATGTTATATATATAAAAGAATATAAGACTACATATGTACTGTCCTCCTTAGCTAAAATATTCTATCGGAAGGATAAAAAAAAACTAAAGATTTATATTCTTTTAAGAAATATATATATACGGTTATAAGAGCCGTTCGCAGGATGTTGTGTAGAAATATGCGTGTATATATAATATATGAACACACACACACACACACACACACATATATACGTGTTCTCACGTAAATTTTACAAGTGAGTTTTTGAATTGAGACTTCAAGTCTTAAAATCATATAGGATGCTATATTTGCATCACATATATGAGAGACCCCGTAAACCCTCCATAACTAATTTTAAATTATTGCGAAAATACTCCTCGGCCAGGAGTCGAATCTGGAACCTCCGGCTTTCCGGGCCGTCGCCCTTTTCTATTCGGCATTTCATTTACATGTGAACACATATATATATACATATATATATATATATACATGCATATTTCCGCACAACATTCTGCGAACAGCTCTTTTAACCGTATATATATTTCTTAGTTTAGAAAACTTCAGAGCCTAAAGATTTTTTATTAATTTATTCTTTTGTTGTGCCATCAGCAATTAGGATAAATAAAGTGGACACTTTCTAGACGTCTCTATAAAGCTTTTAGGACTTTCATTTAGAGAATAGATTATGTGGTGAACTTCTAATATTTCAATATATATCTTGAAAAATGCAAAAATGTTGATCAGATAAGACATTTTAACTAAGGACGGCAGTATAAGACTGTGAATATCGCGCTCTTTAAAAATATTTATCGAACGTGAAGTTATCGATTCCGTCAATTCTGTGTTAGTTTGCGTGCGGAGTCACTAGATGGCGCTACTTGCATCAGTCGAGCGAGAGTCGATTTGCGTCGTTTGGAGTCGAGGTGTGTGGGCAAGATATTAATTTACGTGTAGATTATTGTCTCTTTTAGTGATTTTCCGTAAATAACTCGTTTTGCAGAAAAGGTGAGAAGTTTTTTAGTCGTTGAAATTAGTCGTTAAAGTAGCATGTTAATAGAAATCCGCGAACCTAACCTAAAATCGAACAGTCAAAGAGTTAAAAAGCAGAAAAAGTGTGATAGAAAATCCGAATATATAATTGAAAGCGCGGTTTAAATACATCTCTTAGTCTCAAAAACAGTAAATAGAAATAAGTAAATAAGTAGATGACAGAAAATTTATTTTTTTCTCTCAATGTATTACGAAAAAGTGTATAGATGCGAGTGTATTTTGAAGTTACGCAAACTTTTCTTTTTCCAGATGGGTCTTGCGCGACACGTTCAGTTTATAAGCCGCACGGTATTAGTGCAGAACAATGATGTGGACAAGGCATGTCGCGTATTAAATCGCATCCTGGCCAAGGAGGACATCTTCGGTCAATATAGACGCACCAGATACTACGAGAAACCGTGTCAGGTCAGACGTAGGGTCAACTACGAGAAGTGCAAGGCGCTTTATGACGAGGATATGAGCCGAAAGATACAGTTTCTTCTAAGAAAGAACAGAACAGATCCTTTCCCGGGTGCATTGTAAGGTTCTGCTTTAAATTGCTAAGCCATGTACATATAATATACAAATTGACAAATAGATTATTTATAAATGCTGTTTCGGGAAATATATACAGTTCTCTATTGATGCAGTGATGGTTATTTCGACTGATCTTTTACATCCATGTATCGAAATATTTATAACTAATTTAAAGAAACCTTTTAGTGTTTTTTTTTATATTTAAAACAAATATTCTAATATTTTTATTTTCTGATAAACACAAAACTGCGCGTGTGTTTATACATATGCACTATTTATTATCACAAAAATATACAATTTATGTTGGAAAATCAATTAAAAAAAAAAAAACATTCGATATGACGAGTTGACAGCACCGCAGCTTAAACGCTAATGTGTGGTGCCAAGGGGCGAAATGAAAAATCATCCCGGTAAACGGACGGGAAAACGCGTTTTCTCGCGCTATCTCGCGCCATAAGTAACTCAGGAAAGTCAGAGAAGCGCGCAAGAGACGCGCTTCTCTCTCTTTTTTTCTCCTTCTTTCCCGTCCCGCGAGCGACTTCCATCATCTTTCTTTCGCGAGAAGCGAGGAAAGACAAAACGTCCGGCTGGTCGGCCTTCTTGGCAACGACTCCGCCAACTTGGCGAAAATTGAATAGATAGTGGTGTGTGCCTCGGCCATGCCAACTTTTCCAGTAGGAGCTGTCGGCGGAAGAAGAGGACGAGAGCGAGAAAGAGAGAGAGAGAGAAAGATGAAAGTACGTCGGAAAAAGCGAGAATAATAAGAGGAAAGTGAGAAAGAGAGAAACGCTGCTTCCTCCATTTAACGATAACGCAGATGACGATTGCGGGATTAGAGCGGGATAACTCTCGACTCGATTTTCGAAATTGTTCCTGTGCAGCGAGGAAAACGGTCGGCGAAACGTGCCGTTGAAACTTTCGCGTAAGGCGAGAGAGAGAGAGAGAGAGAAAGAGAAAGAGAGAGATAGAGAGAAGAAGAAGAAGAAGAGAGTGTAACTAGATCTTTATACGTTACACACATTTATCTTCAACGTCACGCTGACTTTCCTTCATGTACCTATATGGTATCCAATTTTCGAATATTATATCAATTAAATTAGTTCTTGAATTAAACCCTCTGACAAAGTTATTCTGAATAATTAACAAGTGAATTTAATCAATTTCTCAATAAAAAGCAGGATTAGTTTATTTAATTTTTCGACTTTAAATTTCTTTTTCTCGATCTTTTTGTTATTGCAAATCTAAAAGCAAGAAGATAAAACGTGGAACGAGACGACTACATCGAGGTTTATTAGTTTTGTTGTGATATATAATATTGCATTGTGATAGAATAGCTTTTTTTATACGAAAAATTGACTTTGGTAATTTAATTAGTCATTCGTGTAATCATTTCATATAATCTTCATTTATCATTTCATAATTATCATTTTGTATTTTCCGCGCGAGAGGCACGCGCACAATATACATTTCAATCGAATTCTCTGTATGACATTTCAAAACAGAATTTCATAAAATTACCTCAACGAGAACAAAAATCGAGATATATGTAAATTTAACATCCACGTGTGTAATTTCCAAACAATTTTTAAAACTTCAAAACAGTTTCTCCGTACAAAAATCCCCATATATTGTATACAACGTGATCAGATACATCATCTTGCTAAGAGTTAAACGGATATAAATCCCGAGAAGTTGACGAATGGCAGAGAGATGTGAAAAGGTTCTTTCAATGCGCCCGACAAGTCGTATAATCTGCGATTTATTTGACCCGGGCCGTCAAATCCAACTTCAGTGCGTTATTTCCCGTAACTAGGAGCGGCAAACGGATCTCATTTCAGCCATCGGGACCGCACTGTCACCCGTTGCCGAACAGAGAAACATAGATGAGACGACGACGACGACGACGATGACGCGACCGACGGTCGTTGTCGTCGTCGTCGTCGTCATCGTCGTCGTCGTCGTCTCACTTGAGGAGGCGGTTTGGTTTAACTCTCGGGAATCTGGGTACGAAACTATCCGGCGAACTACTCGCAAGACAGTTTGCCCAGAACCGGATTTCTCAGTCCCGAAGGATGCCACCCTGCCTGCCACCCTTCTCCCTACCCACACACACACACACACAGGCCTCTGTCTCCCTTTCCCTCGACGTTTCGATTTGAAACTCCGCGTGTGCCTTCTCCAGCACCGCGCGGCCGAATGACACGATGGCTCCATTATTGCGCGAGAGCTTTGGGTATTACGTTATGCGGCGGGAATATCAGATATCAAGCGTGTCATCGAAACTGTCAAAACGGACCGAGTGTGTGCAAAAGCTCCTCATTTGCGCGATTGAAAAGTCGACGTTTTTTTTTATTTTTGTTTTTTATTTCTACGAAGTTGCTAATTAACATTTTCACGCGATTGTCTGTGAAAAACGTTAAATTTTGTATTAAGTGTTTTATTTTTTTCGAGTAAAAAATTGTCTCTCTCTCTCGAGTCGTCACTTTACGTCAACAAGTTTTGTAATACATCACAATGAAACAATTTCTCACAAATGTGTGAAAATTGTCCGCAGATTCGTCGAAAAACACGCGAAAAAGTGTTGTCATCGATCCTCGTATTTTTTTCGCGCCACCATATGTGTCTGCATATGTCGGATATCCGCGATAGAATTCGCGGGCTCGGCTCGAGGCCGCAAAAATTTTTGTTTAAACACCGTTTCCCGACGTTTGTTCCCCCGTCAAAACATTTGAAGCGAAATTATGTGCCGGGATGTCTTTAAAGAGGGAGAGAAGGAGACGACGACGCGGATCATTCTCCCGCGAGACGCGGATGGGGCGCGTCTCTCTCTCCGAACTTGCGCGATCCCTCTGAACGTTCGCCGCAAGTTTCAGCCGCATCGAAAATTTCGGATTTAAGAGTTTACCTTGTCAGTTCGCGGACGAACCGCGTGCCTTACCGCAAACTTTTATTCTCCTCGACACCGACTTATCCTTCCCGCATTCACTGGTAGATCAATCCAAAATACTTCTTGAATTTGATTTACCATTCGAAAGAAAAGCATCGCATTACTCTCTCAGAATTGCGCCGAAAAAAACAATAATTTTCGAGAACTTGTAATATTTTATTATTTCTTATGCGTCTCTATGTGTGATTATGTTTTATATGATTACTAGTAAGAAAGACGCTTTTTTTTTTTTTTTTTTGACACCTTGATTACGACGAGATTCGGGTCGTGCTAACGTACGTTTTTTTAATATCGGAGAATATTATACGCGGAGAAAAAATCGGATATAGTCGGCATGAATAGATAGTTACGGGTCACATATCGCGCAAATAGTCTTTACTGTTTAAGCTGTTTAATCGCGCGCATATATATCCGCGTGCTTTGCGACAAAAAGAATTTCGCGGGGAAGCCGTTTTCCGCGCGCGCGCTTGTTACTCCATTACGGGCTTCCGGAAACCGTGGAATTAATCCATTAAAATCTCACCTCCCTTCGCGGGGATTAACCGCCTTTTACCCGTGGGGAACCGTGCGCGACGTCTTTTTCGAGATATACGCTTATCAAAAAACTTTCGCGACGATATTTTTGTCTGTCTTCCGGATGCTTCTGAGAAAAAGTTTGCAAGGCGGAATTAGCGGGAACTTTATAGCCGCGGTCGTAAAGCACCGCGCGCAAAGCTAAGCCGTGCACGCGTGCTGATCTCTTCCTGACCTTTTATTTTTTATTTTTTCTCTTTGTTTTTTTTTTTTTTTTTTTTCATCTCCGATTTTCCGCGTTCAATGGAACCTACTTAATTCACTTGTCGTCCGCGTCGTCGTGAGCCGTTATAAGGGCAAAATTCACTGTATGACACAATATTGACACAATAGTGATAACGTAATATTGATTTAACATCTTGAACAGCTCGTTGACGCTGACGACGATTAAATTAATAAATAACGTTGCCGCACAACTACGAGATCGAAAATGTACATACATCTCGAATATACGTGTACACATTTTCCGGTTTACTTTTCAATTATAGTCGCGCGTATCAATTCGCATTTAGCTCCTTTTCTTCTCCCGCGATCTTTACCTTGAATAAAAGAAGATCGGCGAAACTTGGGGTGAGAGAAAAGAGTGACGTCAGCGTCGCTGAAAATAAATGATCGCGAAAACGAGAACTTAAATTTTGAACTTTAAATTCTGAATTTCGGACAAAACCTCGGTAACCTCGACGAATCTTATATATACGGTCGCGTTCGAAACGCGATATTAACGTTGATTGACTCTCCTGCGCGAAATTCCCTTTTGTCTACTCAATTTTGGATTTGGCCGCGATATCAGTGACAGCGCATTCACTCATATAAACAAACCCTCAAACCATGTACTGACGATGATCGAAGTTCGCGCTCGAAATAACCTCGATGTAACCTACTCCGCTGTGTAATAAGCCCTAGATTCCTATTGCGTTCTCTCTCTCTCTCTCTTCTGAACTATTTTCTAATTCTAAATTTGTTCGTTCGATAGAAGGATCCGGGTCGTCAAACGTATAACAAGAGAAAATTGTCGATTGTCCGTAAAGATTCGTTAAAAAAAGAATCCACAAAACATCAAAGCAAATTTGTCGTATCATAGTTTTTTTTTCAAGGCGTTGTAAAAATTGTAGAGTCTTTTAAATCAGATTCAAATGGACTTTTCAAACAAGAGAGAGAAAGAAAGAGAGAGAGAGAGAGAGAGAGAAAGAGAAAGAAAGAGATATCAAATGTCAGTCGGGTTCGATTGATCGACGGTCACGATCAATTCGTCAATATCCGCTTCCTGTGAATCCTTGAAGAGGACAAAACGTCGTTCGCGCGCTGTAGAACGATTACTCGGAGAAGAGAGGCCCATAGCCGCTCATGAATAGCCGAAGGCCAGTCGAGTGTATACAAAAGCGGCCCTCCGCGACACAGAGACGGGCCGGTGTTTCCTCGTTGCATATTGCAAGGGAAGCCTCAAAATTACTTTCCGGGCTTTCGGTCGGTAGTTAATGCGCGTCGCGCTGGGGCTTTAAATATTCCAATTGGCGAAGTTCGTCGTCGTTGGTCGACCGACAATAGGTGCACGTAGGAAAACTAAATGAACCGCGAACGTAATTCAAGTCCCGAAGTTTTACGCGCGCGCGCAGGTCTGGATCGCGAGAGGTCCCACACACGCACGCTTCCGAGAGTTTTTTCGGCAAAGGACGTGTTTTTAATCGCGCCGGCGGCGTCAAAAGATAGAAAAGCGCTAATGAACGATTTCCAGCCGAAAGAGGAGACTGTCCTCAACTTTTTAAATCGCGAGCGATTTTATTTCGAAACAAGAATGGATTCTATTTATATTAGCTTCTATTTCACTATTTGCAATCGGAAGTAGTCAGTTTGAGATTTCGAAATCAAAATTTTCCGAAGCAACGTCAACTACCGATCGCGAATCTTCGCGTTGCGAAGTCTCCGATTGAAGGAAACGTCGCGAGCAATTCGATCCTCTCTCGTGACGATCAACGTCAAGAAATGAAACAACAACAACAACGAGATGTGCATTAAGAATAAATGCAGCAGGAATCCCTGGTTTTCTCGGTGTGTGTGAGAAAAAGCTACGTCGGTTATTTTAGTGTCGCTAGAAATCGATATTAAAGACGTTACTTCTTCACCACGTTTGTCGTCGTCGTCGTCGTCGTCGTTGTCGTCGTATATGCGACGGTATGAGTCGAGCTGAGACTCGCGACGACGAAAAAGCAAAACGAAAAGGAAGTGCGCGCCGATCGACGACGGTAGGAGAAGAAGAAGCGGCATTTTGCGACCCGCGCGGGAGAGGCGAATCGATGAATATGGAATAGAAAAAAACGTTTTCACGAGCGCGAATAAAAAGGAAGATATTCGCGCGCGGGCGCGCGCTGGTATCACACGCACGTCGTTCGACCGAAGACACGCGCAGTTCTTCTACGAGTCTCCGTTATTGACGTAGATTCAATTTGATGCTAATACTTGCAGATGATATACCACAAAGGTATCAGGCCACTGATGAAAGTTAAACAGTCGGTACGCGGGAGTGAATGGCAAAGTGGTATTACAATAACTTTCATATTCCGGCCAAAATGTGCGCATGAACGGCGAACAATACACGTCAGACGATGATTTTCGTTTTTTCATGAACAATATTAATATTCATGAGAAACAATTATACATAAGTATGATATACATATATATATGTATATATTCATAAATATATACATGTATTATATTTATATTTTTACAACATACGCATTACACGTGTTTGAATGGGTATCTGGAAAAAGGACGTGTATGTTACAAATTTTCGAAATTCGTTTTTTTTTTGCGGAGTTGCGATCAGTATGAAAAAAGAATAGATTGAAAGTTTTTAGCACTCGGCGATGCCGCTAGAAATCAGAAAATGCGCACAAGAGAATAGTAGAGCGAACAGTAACGAGAAAACGGAAAAAGAGCGTATGTCAAATCAATCAAAATTTATCTCTTAAGCGGTTATTATAGTGTGACATTAATTTTCTTTGAATAGAAAAAGGGCGTATGTTACACTGTGCTGTTTCTTCCCCTGCTGAAAATGAACAATGATTTGTTTTTCCGCTCTCCCCTAAAATTTATGATATGTAACATACTTTTTCCAGACACTCATTCATTTGGTGTATTACGGGAAACCGGAACGAAAAGTCATGCTACTTACAAATTAAAAAAAAAAAAAACAAAAAATGTATGTAATGTTATACTGTGACCTATAGTACACTTAATACGTTAAGTATTTCTTTTGTCATAACTCCTATTTCCTTCCTAGATTACCCAACCGCAATCGTACACTCTAAATATTTTCTTTATCATTGACGCCCACCTTCCTTTTTGATAATCATGAATTACCTACCTCGTACGAGGTCCTCTCTTACGCGGATACATATATACATATATCGCCCTCGAACAAGGCGCAGTCAGTCACAGGTGAGGTATCGTCAGTCAGTCGCGGCCACAGTCAGTCTAGCCGGTTAACTTCCATAAGTCGTCGTGAACGTTAAGTATAAGTGGAAAATAGAATACACACTGTATAATAACCACATGAGAGTAATAACCTGTACTATAGAAAAAAAAAGAATATGTTTTTTCTGTATATTAATTAAGCTATAGATGTAAACTTTAAAACCGATCTGTATGACTCTTCCCGTCTTACCCACGACGACTCACGACTATATACAATCGAATCATTGATATTAGCTAGGGTAAAGAGAGAAAGAGAGAGAGAGAGGGGCTGTCAAATGTAAATATATAAATTAAATAATCATTTTAGGCTCTGAAGTTTCTAAACTACGAAATATATATTCGGCAATCAATAAGAGCCTGTTCATAGGATGTTGTGCGGAAATATGCGTGAATATGTGTTCACTTGTAAATTTTACAAGTGAATTTCAATTTTTTCATATAGGATGCTTGGTTTGCATCACGTATATGAGAGACCCCGTATACCCCTTCCCCCCTAACTAATTTTAAAATATTGCCTAACAGGGAAGGCGACGGAAAGCCGGAAATTCCAGGTTCGACTCTTGGCCGAGGAGGATTTTTTTTCGCAATATTTTAAAATTAGTTAGGGGGGTATACGGGGTCTCTTATATACGTGATGCAAATCAAGTATTCTATATGAATTCAAAAATTGAAATTCACTTGTAAAATTTGCAAGTGAACACATGTATATATATATATGAATTCATATATATATATATTCACGCATATTTCCGCACAACATCCTGTGAACAGGCTCTTATTGACCGAACATATATTTCTAAATATATAAAGATCTACAAATATTAATTCAGTTTTTTTTTTTTTTTTGTCAATTTCTTCCGTCCGCTCAATTTTTTATTTCATTCGCAAGAAACAAAACTTATATATACATTGGTTTTTTTCTAAAGTTCTAAAGTTCATCTAGAGTTCCGCATTCCTCTTTTTGTGTTTTTTCAAACGGGTAACCGTACATTTATTATTTGACCTGTTACTTATACATTCTTTTGAAAATAAGTTGTTGAAGTGCGAGCGAAGGATATTATGAATGGATGCACGTCTTATTTGAAATAAGATGCAAATATGTGGGAACATTTTACGTGTTCCTACGTAAATAGGTAGGTATATTATGCTAAATTTATCAGAATATCTTAAAGACTTATCTTAAGACTTTTTACTTATAGAGACAAAACAAAACAAAAAAATATTTATTTTCTTATCTTAAATAACATTTAAACGCATTTTGCTCGTATGTAAAAAAAACGGAAAGACATTCATTCAAAAAAAAAAGATGGGAGATTTTTCATTCAAAAAAAAAGATGGGACATTCATTTTCTTATCTTGAATAAAACTTTCAACACTTAAGTGAGACAGAATATTTTCGACGAAATGTCGGCGAGCCTCTGCAGAGACTGTCAGTCCGTTGACAAAGCCAACTATTAAAATTGGTTTATTTTTTATTTTTTTTATTTATTTTTTTTATTTATTTTTTTTTTTGACCAGTAATATTAATTTTAATCATTCCTCAGTAGAATTCGTCTTTTGTATAGCTGCATTGGCGAACTTCTGACCTTTCATCCTTTTTGATCCTTGTCCCAATTTCACAACTATCATCCCCGCAACGTCACTACGCTTCATCGGCGTGCGTCACTTGGCGTCCGCCGTCTCGGCGACGAGACGCCTTGCCAACCCCTCGTCCGGCGTCGTTCTTTCTTTTATTTACTTATTTCTTCCATCCTTTCGTTCTTCATCCCGCTCTCCCTTTCTAACAATTTGACTATGTGGAACGTGAACCGCCCCATTTGCATGGATTTCAATCTCAAAGATCGCGCGGATCCGCTGCGAGCAGAGAATCCTGCAGGATAGTAACGTCGTCGTTATCCCTTTCTAGTCTGAATTAATCACCTGAGCCGTGCAGCATCTCCGACTGATATTCTCTCTCTCGGGATAATTTTGAAGTTACTTATTCTATTATTTGTTTTAATTATTTATACACGTCGCGACATACTGTTAGTTTTCGAAAAAAAATGGTACAATAGTTATCAACAAACGGTTCGAAGAAACAAATTAAAAGAAAAGAAACCAGAGAGCTTATTGTCAAGGTTGGCCATCAAAAAAAAAAATGGTTTTACCATCTTTCAGCGTGAATTTTAACAATTGCGGACGACACAACATTAAATATCTTCAGAAGATACTTCAGAAGTTATCAGTTTCGACGATATTTGAGAAAAAAAAACTGTTCTTAATCAATCCTTCTATGCAATTATTTTACGTACAATATATTTGCAAGCGGTGAGTTTTCGCGCGGCAATTATACGAGCTAAGTGCGTATACGTACATCGAAATGCGAGTAAACTGCTTTCGGCGGAACAGAGAGCGAAGCGAGAACGAAGCGGCTTTTTACCGCTTCTGTTCATAGAAGAACAGAGTTCCGCGAATGGCGCCGGTGAAGTTGGAAAACTCGTCGTACATACATACTGGCAACGCTAAGAAACTTTTAATGAAAATCGAGCAAGACCGCTCTTTTCTATCCCGCACGATCTTCCGTCTCGGGGAAATAGATTTGAAAATGGTTTTCCGAAATTCTATCTATCGCGCGGATATACACTACAAACACACGATCTGTGCTGTTGTTTATAAATAAAAGCGAGACGCGTACGTAGCGCATGTGTACGCGTAGTAGTCGATTCTTTTCACTTTCTATTATATATGTATCTTCTTACGCGATACTCCCCCTATAAGCGCATAATATTATTTAATATCATATAATATTCTGAGCGCATTTTTAGAATATTTAATATTCAAAGAATACGTTTAGAATAGGGATTTCGAATGGCAATTTACATTCGACACAAAGATTGTAAACAAAGATAGGAAACGGTCGTAAACAATGTAAATATAATCTTATCGCAACTACTATTCCGAATTCTTACGTAAATTGTTTTGTTTTCATACGCGATGTTCCCGTCGGTTTGCGGTAAACAAGTTCATTCAAATTTCAAATTTCCGTTCTTGTCGGAAATATCGAGATACCATTCGATGCATACAGTCATCGGAAATACGACGACGTGGTCGTACGCAACTTCGCGAAAAGTCCGCGAAATCTCTCCCTATTGTTTTTCTCTTTTCCCCAATCTCCTCTTTCCTTCTTTTTTTGCGTTCGGCTTTGACTCGCGCACACTTGTAAGATTCGATTAATAAAATCTCACGCCAGTTAAACGAGCGTCGTAACGACGTCGGCGCCAGAGCGGGCGCGATGAAGGTGTACGCGACGATGACGCGAGAAGAACTCGCCTGATCCACGGCGAGAGAGAGAGAGAGAGAGTGAGAGAGAGAGAGAAGGGCAGGAGACAATGGGCGAGAGAAAGAGAGGGAGAATGATAGTGGCGTGAGCGATCGACGCATGCGCGCTCGCGGCTTCGAAACTCCGCGCGCATTCTTGCCGCGGCCGCGCAAGTCAGTCAGTGGTGCACGGTGGGACGCGTGGCACGCGTTGAAGGTGAGTTTCTTTCTCTTTCTCTCGCAGTAAGAGACGAGACTCCGAACGGACACGATTTTCCGTCAGTCGTCGGACGAACATTCAGGCGCGGACACCTCGCTCACCTTTTTTTTCCATTTGCCGTAAACCACTTTCTATTCATTATTCCCTCACGGGTCCGGTGCGCGCGAACAAATCTCTCGGTTTTCCGAAGGACAAGAAGTTTTTTCGGATTCGTTCGCGGCGCGCGTACATATAATATAAATTCTTTCTCGGTGAGACAAGAAGAGAGAAATTCCTGCGACGAACTTCTTTCTCGATTCCTTCTGTGACGCGCGACGAGAGACAAGCGAGAAGAGAGCTACACGGAACATGAAAACACCTATGGAGAATCAGCTGTCCTGGCTTGCGCTGTTCATGACCGCCTTGTATTCCCGTGAGTATACTATATCGTCATCGCGTCGTAACGTACGCAAACGTATACAGCGCGTTGTTTTTTTTTTTTTTTTTTTTTTTTCCATCTTCACGCCGGACGAGTTTCAACGCGTTTCCACGTAAACTCGCGTTTAAATTTTTTGTATGTTTGTTTGTTTTTTTTCTCTGTTACACGCGGAGAGAAGACGCGAGTAAACAACAAATCGTTTTCAATTTCTGATCAGAGGATCGGCAGCGCTCGCTCGCTCGCTCGCGAGCTAAAATCGCGCGACTTCAAAGCGTCGCGACCGAAACGGAAACGTTCTCGTGACGATTTTTCACATTCGAGAATTGGAGATTCTCGGAGGATTTGTCGGAGTCGTTCGATAATTTGTTCGTTTTCTGAAACATATATGCGAGATCCCGTTCATCTCCCCATGTTAGATTGTTTCGCGTTTCCTCGCCCAGTGATGAGAGGAGGAGAATATCGGACGTGTAACCATTGTTTACCACGTGCACCTCGCTGTGACGTTTGTTACACATCTTGTTTCATATCCGACGTGCGCGAAAGCGACGCTTTTCGAGGGGCCGAGACGACCGGGGGAGGTATATATGTATAGAGAGAAGACGTGCACAAGACCCCGCGCAAGTAAGACGCAACAGCAGATGGGTCTCGCAATGAATTGCGCGCGATTGTTACGTGTTAATCGGTAAGGTCAACGAAGTGGAAGACGATTCGCGGAATGCTCGATACTCGATATGACGCGCGCATTTGAAATGTGATGATAAATGTTTTGCATATGCGATTTTGCATTCACGTGTAATATTCGTGATCGCGCCGCGCGATCAAATGCAGCGAGCGACACAAAATTAATTAATTTCGCGCGATAATAAACGAAGTGGTGGAGAAACGAGCGTTTCTATCAAAAGTGATCGAGTTTGCGATTTACCTTTATAACCGATCACGTTAAACGAAAGTTACGGAATTCGATCCTTTTAAGGCATCATCCCACGCGTCACTTTTCGGGAATCGCGTAATATGCGCGCGCGTGCTTGGGACATCCGGGAGGTCTCTTTCGCGAAACGTAGGTCAAGGACGCGGTTTCAAGTGCATAACGGCGGCGGCGAAGATCGGCAGAGAGCGGAGATTAAAGCAAACGCGTCATCGAATATAAACTAATTTTTGTTCAGTACGAGAGATAAAAAAAAAAAAAAAAAAAAAAAAAAAAACATTGGGTGAAGATACTCGGCGCTGCCAAGTTTTTTTCCGAGGAAAACTTTTTTAAGTACGTACTTCGCGCGATAATTCGCGTGCGCGCAATTCAATTTGTTTCTCGAAGAAGATTGATCGCAAGCAAAATCTTTTCAAAATAAGATAATCATCAAACGCGCACGCGTTTTAAAATTCGATCGTTGTGCATTTTTTAAATCTCATCGAATCTTTGAACAGAAAAATTTAAATTATTTCGCGAAGTTACTTCGGAGCGCGAAATTAACTTACCTTAGTAGTTCCCGCGGGGATTTCTCGTGTCTCTCCCTCTCTTATTTTTTTTTTTTTTTTTTTTTTTTTTTTTTGAAGCGAGGGACAAACGATCAGTTAACTACGGTTAAAGTTAACGGCGACACGAGGCGAGAGGTCGGGTCGTAAAAAGGCGGGAAAATTTCGCGCGATAGAAAATGTCTCGCCGGAGCTTAATTCAGCCTCGTTTGGCGGTGCCGTGTGAACGTAGTAATTAGCCTCACTGTAAAATTGGAACGTTTAATTAGAGCGGAGATTGATACTACGCGCGCGTAAGCGAGCGCGAGCAAAAATTCTTCAAAGTATCGACCAAGTTTTATCTAATTAGGTCGTGGACAAGTTTTCGCGTGCGCACTTCTCCTTCGCGTCCATATCTTCGGAAGCAATGTTCCGAGATTACCGAAGAAAGGTTAGATATCTCGCGCTTAGAGCGAAAAGGGGAAGCTTTCTGTGACAATTAGTCCGCTCCAACTTCTGGTCTTATATCACTCTCTCTCTCTCTCTCTCCCTCGTTTGTCACGAGACAGCGAACCAATTTTTGGTGGCGTTAAATTAGCGCAAGCGCGATCAAAATTTATTTCTCTATTAAAATTCATCAAGCTGACTTTTCAGAGTCGTTGTACAACAAATTAAATGAATTACAACACAGTTTATAGCGATTTGATTAGGTTTAAATTTATCCCGTCGCGTCGACCAAAAAAAAGCTATGGTATCTTCGAAGTAAACACGACACGGAGAGGATTCCGTGAAATATTCGGACGCGCATCTTCTCGTGTTGCCAGAGTGTCCAAATTTAAAATCGCTTTCACAGAGAAGACGGGCGGGACGCGAAATCAGAATTACCGAAACAAACCGCTGGATGAATTTTCGCGCGGTGACGTTTGTTTAAATTATATTTGCAACCTGGCTTTAACACAGTTCTCGAAAATAATTCGTAGGCGAATGACGAGGGATCGCCCGCGGTCCTTGAATTCATTCACGTGTTTACGTCCCGCGTGATGTACGCAAGAGAGCGAAAGAGAGAGAGAGAGAGAGTGTGTGTAAACAAGACGACAAGTAAACAAGACAATCAATTGGTTCTTTCCGGTTCTTTTATAATTAAAACGACGCCAATATCGTGCGTAAACGCGTGAATAATTAATCAAACATCGATGCTCGATAATTCTACGAGCTCTCGCGTATCGCATCTCGAAATCTTCATCGCGGATAACACACACACTCGGGCGGTTGTAAGTTAGTATAGTCACGCGAGCGAATTCTCTCTCTCTCTCGTGTGAATAAATTCTCTCCGACGCATTTCTCGAGACGCGCGATATCGGCGCGTCGTTACATCATCGCTCCGCGTCACTTGCGCTCATTAGATAACTGACATGTTTACCACGTCGTTTTGCATTGTATTACGCGTCTTCGCGTCTTATTTGATATTCGTCTCGATTTGTTAACTCTCTCAAGTATTTCATGATTGATCGGCCGCGGAATCGCTACGCGGCGATGATCAAAACAAGATTGTCGTCGTTAATAAATATAAATATTATTGTTTGTTAATCAAAATCGATAAAAAGCGCGCGCGCGAAAACAACGAACCCTCGTTTGACAATCTTCTCGAGAGATCGGTCTTTTACGCGAGAGACGGGAATCTTTCTCTCTGCGCCGAGATGAAAATAGCCGCAACGACCGCGCTCGGCAACCACGTGGGTCGACTCGCTCCGTTACATCGTACGAGATGACGTAGCGCGTGGCGATTGGCCGAGCGGATGGGTGTGAGTCTCACCTTTTTATTGCCAGGCACGCCGGTCTGATGATTGTCATTGTGTGTGCGTGCGAACTCGCAGCAAACACGCGCATACACACACACACACACATCCACTCCACCGTTCGCTCGACATCGCGCTATATCACGTCACATCGCGCCACACGAAAAGCATCCTGGATACACATCGCGCCCCACTACAAGCCGCGTTTTTCCTTGACAACCTGGCGGAAAGAGTGAGAGAGAAAGAGAAAGAGAGAGAGAGATTGAGAAGAGAGCAGAGGAAGAGAACGGAACAACTACCGTCGGAAACCGACGGGCGAGGAAGAGATAGAGAAAGCAGCGGACGGTTTTGCTTGCTCGTTTTCGTGCGTGTAAGCGAGCGTCGCATTCCACGGGAGTTTCGCGCGTAAAACGCACAGAGAGCACGCACGAAGAGAGAACTTGTTGCGTAGCGAGAGAAGAGAGAAGAAGCATCTCCGCCAGAGTCGTGTGACTTCACTTTGATCCGTGATCTTGGGTCGTTGATATTTTCAGATACGATTCTCTCGTCTCAGAGACGCGCGTTTCACTTTCGTCCGCTTTATCTTTCACATCTTTCCTCTTCCCTCCTTTCTCCGAATGCAGCGGCAGTTTTTTATTTTCTGACGCCTATCTAGAGTCCGAGATGCGACGTGTACAAAGAGAGCTCGCGTAATAATATAATGAAAGAGCGGTTAACATATATTTTATATATAAAAAAAAACAAAAAAGAAAAAACAAAAAGACGCGTGTAATGACGAGTAATAAATGTATAAAGTAGATTAATTATTTATACCGGATGGATTCCACTCGCCTCATACATACTTATGACATTTTAAATGCAGAGGAGTGCAAGAACAGCTGAAACAAACAGATAGCGCGCCATTTCTCTCTCTTTCTCTCTCTCTCTCTCTCTCAGCAAGAGAGCGATCTTTTATTTATGAGAAATAAAAGTGAGATGGAACTGCGAGAGTCGCACGCGAAACTCATAGATGTGCCGGATAAATGTGACAAGCACGGAGATACATTGTTACAATAATTCAGGTTTTCTCGCTAAATTGAATTGTTCGTCGCTTTAATGATCGATAATCAGAAATTGTAAGTTGCGAAAAAATTCAGTCGCGTTAATCCGCGCTCATATTTTTACCGCTCGCGAGAGAAGAAGTAAAAATATGCGATTATATAAGATTATGTAATATACACAACGATCGAATTGCGCCAGATTTTGGAGCTGATGTTTTTTTTTACACATGATTTTCAAATGTTTTCTCACAAGAGTGTTATATTTGTGAATGTTTTTTTTTTTTTTTTTTTTTTTTTTTTTTTTTTTTTAAAAATCTTCTGTAACTTTTCTATTTACACAACAGAGACTTTAGAATAAAATCGTGCGAAAAAACGAGATTGCGAAGAAAATCGAGTGCCGGCGCTAGAGAGATTTCGAATGTTAAATTATTAAATACCTTCGGATTCGTTAACGTCATCGCCGGGTATCGCAAGGATTTTCGCGAGTATCACAACCGGTATCGATACACGCATATGTATATACATATGTGCGCATACGTACACCGCTAACCACTAACCTACGCATATATGAAGTACTCGTTACGTGCTCTCACGTGTGGTAAACACAGGCGGTCTGTCGGTTGAAATCGGCGCCGCGGCGTCACTTAGAGCGAAATGTATCAAACGCCGATTAACACTAATGCTCGATAATAACGCGTACAGCACATCGTTAATCGACGTTAGTTAACCCAAACTGTGGAAGATGAGTCAGCTTTGCTGCTGAACGCGCCGCTAAATAGAGGTGTGCAAACAGACGCTTGCGTCTTATCTGGAACACGGACACCGAGGTTGCGAGTTGCGACGACGCTTTCAATTTATTAACCCAAATTAGGGATTTTATCGTGTTTTTCTCTTCTCTCTTCTCTTTCCTCTCTCTCTAAATAGGCAAAATTTGCTTGAGGAAAAATCAGACAAAATTAATTTAAAAATCACAATCACGAGATATAGTGATAATTTAATATGTATAGTACAACCAAATTAAAGATTCTGTTGGGCTTCTTTTTCTTTCTTCTCTCTCTCTCTTTCTCTTTCTCTAAGTAAGTAAAATTTGCTTGAGAAGAAATCAGACAAAATAAACTTAAAAATCACAATCCTAAGATGTACTTAATGATAATTTGTTATGTAATATTTAGTATGTCATATATAACCTAATTATGTGCGTGATAAACTTTACGTCTTTATAGAATTGTCGCACATCAGCGCTCTGTAATAAATACGTATCTTCACCGAGATATATTACACGGCTTAGTATGCGGTGTGTTGATTAGATTAACACACTCGTAGACACTGCATAATACGAGATATACTTTATCGTGTTACACATCTTATCCCGCAATGTCACATACTCTGAGATAATTTTTGAACCCGTTAAAATCACGTAGGATTAGAATATGCGGCAGTAAAAAAAATACACATAATACACTACGATAAACTTTGATATATTTTATCATTACACACGAGATAAGATTAATCTTTCGTGAAATGACATGAGTCTTCTTCCAAACCCACTCAAAAATTGCGCGTCTCTAGTAAAAATTAGTTTTTTTTTTTTTTTTTTTTAAACGCTTATATCTTCGAAACCAACAATAAACACTGGAGATGTTTTCAATTTGTTTTCTATCGACGTAGAATCGAACAAAAAAACTTTTGGTTCTAAAAAAAAAAAAAAAAAAAAAAAAAATATTCGATTTTAAAGTCGCGTGAGTCTCAGACTCAGTCAGAATAATAGACACTAATAGACAGTTTTGGAAGTCAATCCACGAAGAGTTAAAAATAAAAACTATTCTTGTTCCTTAATTTATTATACAGTGTTCATTACGCGTGTTATCGTTTCAAGCGTAGGTCAGTCACACGATGATATAGTGAGAAAAAAACGGGAGAGAAAGAATTACATTTTCATCGTCTGTCTATTCATCCGTTTATCTCTTATCCATTTATTTTTGTATTTATGTTTAACGAGTCTCTGTCTCGTCTGAGAAAAAAAGAAGAATAATAATAGACACCAGACCGTCGTCATCCGTTTCTCTTCGCATAGATTTTCTATATATAACACACAGACGCACGCACGGGAGATTAGATAAACGCGCGCACACTTCACGTTTCCAATTGACGCAAATGAGTCGGTCATTTATTCAGCAGTTTTACCATCCCTTCTTCCACCACGCTATACATGTAACGGAGTCGTAGGTTTTTATCGTTCTCTTATCATTGTCTCGTTCTTTATTCCACGTAATTCTCGTGTTTCATCCGTCGCAGTTAACCCCGAGAGTGAGAGAAAAGAGATTTTAACTCACATTTCTAATTTAACCCGCACACACACACACACACACATCTATTCCTCTGTTCTCGGTGTCAATCATTCCGAAATTTCACCCCAAGGAGATATTCCGCCATTCTCACACGAAACCACAGACAATGCACGCTTGTCATGGTTATGGACAATGCGGGATTACTTGTAACCGATACACGGTCAGTGTTCATTGTCGTTAGAGAAACAGTCTCCTTTAGCCTCTCGTCAGGATTAGAAGGTTTCGGGATGCGCGCCGCAGAAATGAAATCGAGACGAGATACGAGATGCGATCGTCAAAACTCTTGCACGCTCGTGAAAAAATTTAATTTCGAATGGCATATTATCTATTACAAAGTGATCTCGTTGTTAATTTCTATTTCGGTTTACTCTTTTGTTAATCCAGCCTCAATTTTTTTTTGCGACAAGTTCATCCGATAATAAATAATTTACGGGAAATCAACGCGAATCGGCGTACGAATAAAACGGACGATTTAACGTTTCGTTATCGCGACATTGACAGCGACAAGTGTTGAATGACACAGCAGTAGTGCTCAAACATGAAATGTACACACGCATATTGTGTGCACACATGTTATCGATATTACGTGTAAAAAACAAAAAATAGAGTAATAACAAGATTGTTGCTTCTTCCTGAAGTTTTTGAAAATTGATTGACATTTAATACTCTTTATCGTAGTGCAGAAAAATAAATAGTGACACACAGTTTACATTTATCTCGTTTGATCACTGTGATTTTTTTCTTCCGGTTCAACGTACGTCACTAATAATAAATGCGGCGGCGCGACTTGACGAGAAATAAAATCCATATACGATATCGACAAAAGTCATCTTTTTTATTTTTTAGATTTAATGCAATTTATTCGCACGTAATTATACAAAGAACTTCATATTCTCGAGAATCTTCTTATTCGCTATATAATTAAAACTTTATTTCCGTTAGGATATACAACGTAATATTCATTTTTGTAACGTATGAGTTGAACAATGTACATTTGCGCAATTCGAGCTCGGGATCTTTTTTTTTTTTTTGTTTTGTTTTGTTTTGTTTTTTTTGCTCGACTCGCAATCGGCTTGTTAAATATCGAAAATCAACGCATTCGTTTTGCGAAAGAATTTTCAAAAACATTAGTTATGTTTTTCGTACGTTTTTTGTTCTTATTAAAAATAATCATTCGGGTCTGAAAAAACGTTTATATAATTTTACGTTGGAATAAATTCTTGAAAATTGATAACGAATGTTTGCGCGCGGAAAATTGCAGCCAAAAAAGAGAGAGAGAGAGAGAGAATTTTTCATTTACATTAATTTTAGTTACAATATTATGTATTTTTAATTCTCAAAGAGAAGGACGCGCGAGCACCGGTTTGCAAGGTCGCGAGATGGAAATCTCGCGCGGAATGTGTCGCGCGGAGCGAATCTCTTCTGATTCGAGGACCCACACACGTTTCGTGAGAGCGCGGTCGCGGGATAAAACACGTCGTCTCATGCCCGTGACTCACCGCGCGCGTCTGGTCGCGCTGATTTGACACTCCTCTCGCATTTGTGAGGCGATGCGTGTACCACTGATGTAAACATGTGTGTAATAAGCGCGAGCGCGCGTTTAGCAAGGCCGGCCTACGGGATGGCTCGCGATTGGTCGCGACGGCATCGTACGATGGTCCCATCTCACCTCGTATATAAATACAAGCTCTAACCAACCTCTTCCTGCTAAAGCTTGTGTGTGTGTGTTAACACCGGCGGTAACACCGCGTGTGTATAGATGCGTATTGAGATAAGCAACGCACACTGGCCAAAGACCCCGCGTGGTAATGATTCGTGCAAATTCCTGAAACAAATGATTCAGATTTTTGTAGAAACATGTCATCAAACGACTCGCGTCAGGTGATCGCGCGTTGTGACGTCACCGACACTTCGTACAACAGGTTACGTGTCGGAGAAGACACACGAGAGTACATACATGTGTTCCTTTTTCTTTTTGAACTCAGCTGACGTAATTACTTGTTTGAAATTGAGTCAGGGATTGCAGAGAGAGAGAGAGAGAGAGAAAGAGAAAGAGAGTTTCTAATTTGGGGCGCGCGCGTTATAGGTGCCATGTGAGGAACACACGGTAATGAGTATTCTTGTAATGTTATAATGAATCCTCCACGCGACTAATTACACTAATCGAACTAAAGAGGGTTGTAAAGCTACTGTATGCAGAGGATGGAAGAGAGAGAGAGGACGAGCGCGTTAAAAGCGCGCGTTAATTGCAAATTAATTACAGCCGTAATTATCGCAGCACGAACCGGTAACAGTAATCAGAGTCTTTAGACGCGAACGCGCAATTGTAATTCGCTTATTGCGAACTCGAACGAAATTCTGAATGATAATTTCAAAGACTTATTCTCGCGGAGGGGATTATACGTACTAGAGAGAAAGAGAGAGAATCCCGCCGCGGAAATACGCGCGGAATAGAATTACACACCGGAACTCTTTTGCCATAAGCCGCGCCAACTTTTCTTCCTCACAAGTGATATCTTAGCCGGTGCGGAGAAAGCAAGAAGCGATAGAGGATGAAACACGATCGCTATAACGCGAAAATAGGTTATGTACTCCAACCCTCCGGGGATGATGAGACTGTGTGTCGGAGAAAAGATCAGCGTCTACACCTTTTATTTTCGTCCGAGCATTTGTCGAAACGTTAATAACATTTGTCGAGCGTTAATAACAAATTAGAACAGCGACGGATATTTAATTAATTAAAAGACTAAAAGTTGGTTCCGGAGGTGACGCGTTTTTGGCTTTTGCAACTTAGCATTTTTTTTCTTTGTTTTTAATAAGATTATTAAAAAGAACATTTATATACCTATATACACATATGAGTAGTAGTTAAAAGAAAATCTCACGCCGACAGAGTTTTCAGCGTCGCCGCTATCAGCGTGTCATTTCAATCGGTCGAGTCTATAAATCGGGCCGGGACAAGCCGCGCGCGCGTTCAACCAGAGCTATTTATTAATCGTCGAAGGACAGATTTATAGATTTATCACGGCCAGACGTCGGCCGTCGTTCCATTGTTGTGTTCGGTTTACAAAACGATTGCACCGTTATACCGAGGGCACGGGGGAAAAGGGTGGCAGGGGGAAGAGAGACCGCGTGGACAGTTTCGCGGGTGACTCGTCGAACCGCTCGGTCGTTATCATCGGCCCGCGTCTCTCTCTCTCTCTCTCTTTCTCTCTCTGTCTCTCCGATAATTTCGATAGTTTGTAATTAAATTTAATAGCGCCAGCCCCGTCGACGAGGGGATCCGCTCTCCGCTTGCGTTGGCGCTTGTGTAGTTTCGTCTCACGCATCGGCGAATCGAGAGACGCGAACGAAATCGCGGAACACGCACGTCGCGCGCGTGCTGCACACGTATCGATGTATACACATTTTCCCTTCTCTCTCTCTCTCTCTCTCTCTTTCTCTCTCGCCGGGATAACGCAACGTTTTGTTTCGTGGCGCAAAACGCGGTTTTCTCAGTTCGCTCCCGATAGAAGAGTTTTACTTCGATTGAAGAAACTTGCGGTTTGTTGCTCACGCGAAACAATAAATAAAGATAATAAATCTGCAGCCGGGGCGAATTGTCCCGTTAGACTCGAAGGGATTGAAAAAGAAATACGCGGGAACTCACCGCGATCTTCTTCGAGTCTAACGGGACAATTCGTCCCGGTCGTAGATTTGTACTTTTATCTCGTCGTTTATGAAATTTATGTCTATGTATTTGTTTGTTTGTTTGTTTCTTTTTTCGCGCGCGAGACCGAAAAGTCGCAGACAGAGGTCAACATTTGTTTATTTTACATATACCGGCTCGGCTTAATTACATGTTTACTCAGATTTTTCGAGAGAAGGAAACGCGACGAATGAATATTTGAATTGCAGCCAAGCTTTCGAATTCTCATGCGCGAGTAGAGGGAGGTCCCTCCCCGTCTTTTCGAGAATAATGTTGCCGAAGTGAACGGCAAAGTTCGACGCCGGACAAATACCACGCGATTCTTCGCCCCAAATACGTGTAACCCGGGAATCGTCATGTTTATCGTTTGTATGTTTTAGTAATCTCGTCTTGGTAACGATGTAGCATCAGCGGCGAACACAAACATTAATTTGCAATGTTTATCTCGACGCATGCCATGTTTACAAATACGATTCGCGGATCACAAAGATTATTTGATATCTATATATGTACCCTATGTGTGTGTGTGTATATATATATCTATGCGCGAAATATAATCCGTTTTGAGAGATATTGAAAGTGGTGATTTGCGCAAAAAACGCCGATTCCGGGGGGAGCGCGAAAAAGTTGGCTGAAAGTTTTATTCGATTTTTCTTCGTATATATATACACGTGCGTCGTGGTGCGGGAAAGGGAAGAGAGGAAAGAAGAGGTAGGCAAAAAGTCGGCAGTTCGAATTGCTAATCCCGTTTGCTATCCCGAGATATCGCGTTTCCATTATTCTTCATCAGGTGTCTTGAAAAACTTTGATCGACCGATTCTATCCCGCGCGAAAACACATATCGCGAATATTTCGCGCGCGCGTTAACGCACACAACGCGAGGTGTAGCCCCGAGTCGACGAGAATTAGGATTGAGCCGAGAAAATTGAGCCGGAGCTTTAATTGCGATCCCGCTCGGTTATTTTGATTTTTTCATTGTAATAGCGTTGGGATACAACAATGTTACTTTCCATTAGCACTGCGCCATCGCGCTTGTATACAGAAATTCTATACTACAGAGCAAACACACAGAAAGGATGTAGAGGGAAAGAGAAGGGAAAACGAGAGGAGGGAGAAAAGTTGTGGATGGCGCGCGCGCAGCTAGACGAAGAGCAGCGGGTCCTGCTGGCAGTTCTCTTTTATTACTCGGAAAGTGGCACTTCCGGGTAATCGGTTTCGAGCTGAAGTTATAAGTTCATTTGGCGAGAGAAAAGTCGATCTTGACCCCGTTTTCCACGCCTCACCCTTTCCCCAACAATAGCTTGTTTATTACGGGGAAGGTCTTTCTCTCTTCCTCTCTCTCTCTCTTCCTCTCTCTCTCTCTTCCTCTCTCTCTCTCTTCCTTTCTCTCTCTCTCTCTTTCTCTCGTGCGCTCTCCCTCTCGAAGGTGCTTAATAATTTCACGGAGAATGTTTCGAGATTTGCACCCTTCTCTTAGAAAAGACTTAAAAGTCGGGACGCTCCTTTTGCTGCTCGGTTGCGAATTATTTATGAATACAAGATGTCCCGGAATCTGCGATTTCAATTTAGCGACGAGAATTCTTTCATCAATTTGAGAGAGCCTGATCTTTCCTTAATTCAAATCTCAAGACATCGATAGTTTTCGGAGCATTATTCTTGCTCTCTCTCTCTCTCTCTTCCTCTCTCTCTCTCTCCCTCTCCGAGTGCAATTAGTAGAGAAGGAAAGCAAGTCATTTAGATTCAAATATTCCATTTTCACACGATTCGAGATTCGTTACCGATATATTTTTAACGGTCGTTTGATCAACACGCGTGCAAACAGTCTAAAAAATATTTGCACTTTTAAAGTAAAATAATAATACAGTTCTCACACTCTTCGCGTGCAAAAATTTCAATTAAAATTATGACAAGAATTTATCGGTGCGAAAATATATGTGTGGATATGTTTGTACGTATGTGTACGTGCTGCGGGGGAGAGGGCGTGTTGTGCGGCGTAATTGGTAATGAATTCCTGAAAGTTGGAACGAAAAGCAACACACGAAACGAAAGCCCCGGCTAAACCGGCAAACGATGCTTCCCCCCTCATCCCCTCCTTTCTTCCCCCTATTAAATCCAAATCAACTTCCTAATTTGAACGAATGGTTTTTCGCCAACGGCACATGACGCCGTGATAATATCTCACGCCATTCGTCATCATTAGTCCGGACGGCGAATGCATTTCCTGTGTTTTTTATCTCAGCATCCCGAATCCGCGTGTGACCACCGATGCTCGCGCGGCGAGGGAGCGCGAGCGAGCACGAAACGCGCGTCTTACACACACACACACACATATGTGCACATATAACCGCCGTCGCCGCCGTAATTTCATTTTCTAAATTTTAGATACACAAAAAGAATTTCGCAAAACTTAGCCCGGAACCAACGCTGTAAACAGATGACGGGCAGATTACGAGGAAAAATAAAAACAGAGGGAACGTTTTGATGGATCGTACGTTGTAAGCGATTGAAAAATATGAGATTTTAGACGAAACAGTCGGATACAGACGCGTATACGCAGGCGTATATAACAATCTCTCTTCGTCCTGTCAAAGAAAAATTCGATTAATTTCACGAAGAATTTAATTGCGAGTAGTATAGCATGTTAATACGGTAATGTGGCTTTATTTAATCATCGAATATAAATAAGACATTAGGGACAGTAGAGTCCTGATGGACGGACGGACTCTCTCTCTCTCTCTCTCTCACTCTCTCCCTCTCTCTCTCTTTCTCCACATACATATCTCGCGAAAATTCTATCGGAACGGGGAGAATATTGGGTATCCGTCGCGGCATGAAGTTCTAGGTGCAATCTGCATTGTTTCCACGTCAATTAAACTTGTTTGATATTTCCGCTGCAATCACACTGTGCAACACAGCGCCGCGGTAGCGGCAACATCGATTCCACGTGCGCGTCGCTCGCTTAATCGAATTCGAGAAACAGCACTGCTCTTTGCGATTCCCTTACTAATAACGTTGTTATCGATGGAGCCGACGTATCGGGTCCCTGTTGCCTCTTACGTTTCGCGAATCGACCATGTCTCTCTTTCTCTCTGTCTCTCTCTCATTCTCTTTCTCTTCTCTTTCCATTCAGATCTCTCTCCTCTCTCTCTCTCTCTTTTACTCTGTTCCCGGTTAACCCGATTATCGCGTTTCTGTTTCAGTGCTCGCTAGCTGCCGAGGTGAAGAGTGCGGACACGAGGAGCTGGTGAGGTGCGCCCGGCCCCTCGAGAGAATCAACAGCAACGACCTGAGTCTCGTCACGAAAAAGGAAGATCTCAACAAACTATGCCCGTGAGTTTTCTCTTCCCTACCTACCTACGTATGCCCGCGCGCGCGCTGCACACGAAGCGATCTCTTTAAGCGGAAAACGTCCGTTGTTATTCGTCGCCTTTACATGTTCCATGAGGGAAAGGCACGTCGGTGCGGCTTGCCGTGACGCTCCGTTTCGCGGAGAATTTTTCGTGATGGTCTTCTTCCTCTTCTTTTTCCCTCTTTTTCTCTCTCTCTTTTTTTTCTCTTTCGTTTCTCCGTTCCTTCTCTCGCGCCGGTGAGAAATTTTTCGCCCACCGAGAAAAATGCCCGGTCGTTTCTCTCCCTCGTCGCACTTCGTATCAATTTTAAGAAACTTTCCCGCGTGGGAATTCTCGGCGCGCGAGGTTTAATCGCGCTTAATTGTGACATTTGGGAAAAGGGCGGACGGAATAAAACGACGAGGTATATATATATATATTTGTCGAATTTAACGGTTTTATATATATATATATATATACATATATACACACAGTCATCATTAAGAAAACAAAACTACTTCAACACTTCCTCATTATGCGCATTTAAAATTTAAACTACATACCTCTTAATTCTCCAACGCTGCCTTGAACGCGCATGAAACATTTATTTCCACAAATAATGTATCACTGGAGATGAAAAAAAAAAAGAAAAATCTAAAAAGAGATCGCAAGAGAGACGCAGGTCGGGGGCGACTCTTTGCCGATTTTCTTCGTGAAATTGGAAATCGGTCGGAAAATAATATCCGACGTTTATCCTCCGTATACTCCGACGCTCGTCCGGTCTTACTTCTATTATATCCGTCCGAAATTCGCGATCGTATCGGAGTCTCCGCTTATCACGACGTTGTGTGCTCCCCCCCTCCCTCCCGATCATGTCGGACGCGAGCGCGGCAGGTACGTATGTAATTGAGTGGATGATTGCATGCAAGCTGCTGCCGGATATTTCGCGCGATATTTTCAACCCGGTATTCGGGGGCGAGGAATCTTATTACGATTGCAATTTAGCCACGCCGACGATAGGCCGGAAGAGGAAATTCGGCGCGCTCGTTTCATAGAACTTTAAATTTCATTTCGGGATGCCCGACTTGCGCGCCCGCCCGCCTCTGCTTGAAGTCAATATGACAAATTATTAATCGCGATAGGTGCGCGCTCTCGTCTCTCGTGCCACGTCTAAAGTAATACTGTCAAAACTTGTGTTCTCTCTCTCTCTCTCTCTCTCTCTCTCTCTCTCTCTCTCTCTCTCTCTCTCTCTCTCTCTCTCTCTCTCTGTCTGTCTTCTCTCTCTCTCTGTCTGTCTGTCTATCTTTCCACCTCGTGATACTACGTCGCGCAATTTCGACATTTTTGTTTTTTAACATATGATGGACGGTTTGCGTAATCAATTCTGAAGACAAAGCGAAACACAGTTGTAATACTTCTCTATTAGCTTATTGTTTCGTTCGTTATTTTTGTTCGTTAGTTGCATGTCGGAAACGGATGAATAGAAGTCTCACAACCGATGCAAAACATCGATTTGCTCTCAATATGTTTCGGCACAGCTTCATTTGCATGAAGCCCAAGACACGGAGCGCTATTGTTTCGTTTCCTCCTCTCGTTTTCTCACACCGTGAGGAAATATAGGATGGCAATTAATTGCGAAACGGTTTATTATTCGGCCACGAAGTGCCTGAATATACGTACGTAAAATTGAATCGGCAACCGCACAGTCGAGTGTCTAATGAAAAACATGGTCAAAAAAGTTTCGTTTAGCAATTAACTCTAGCCGCGTTTTTCGAGATGAAAATCTATGAGGAAAAATTCTTGTTAGCGGTATTAAAAAAAAAAAAAAAAAAAAATGTTGATCGAAATATAGACATGCTTGTTGTGCTATGGCCGACTCGATCGGATTCGCATTCTATTGACGTCGTCTAATGAAGTTATTCCTGCCCGTTCGAATATAGCACGGTAACTTCGCGATCTATGCATAGCCCCGCGGTTTCCTGTTGTATCGAGTTGCTATTAATAAATTGGTAAACTTCCATCTTTCACCGACCACTCTACCGCCCATAGGAGAAACAAGCCGAGCGAATATTGTCTGAATAACTGGTTTCCTGTTTTTGTTAAAGCGATCTCGAGGCGGGTATGAAATGCATCCAAAGGTATACGTTGAATTGCATGGGCGAGAAGCAGAGGGAGCACTTCAAGTCGCTCTACGCCGGCACCAACGTGGCCATCATGGAGCTTTGCCAAGAAGGCCCGTACCAGGACGGTGAGTGGCACTTGCCTAAATCATCGAGCCGATTAGAGTATTGCGTCTTCAATACAAAGCGCGGATCGCTAATTAACTCGGGCGAATGAGAATTTTCAAATATTATATACACGAATATAACGTTGGAAAAAAGAAGCGGAGATTACACGCTAGATAGAAATTCCATTTCCATTAAAAAACATTTTCTACTCTCTCTCTCTCTCTCTCTCTCTCTCTCTATGCATTTAAAAATTCTATATATAAGTGTGTATTTTATGGAAAAGTTTTGTTTTAAATTTAAAATCAAATACGAATAAAAAAAAAGAAATTCAAAAGCGAGAGAAATATGTGAAAAATCGTTTATACGTGAGACGACAATTCTCGCGCAATAAAGAATTCGATCATTTGCTCTCTCATTGAGAACGCGGTATTCAGTTCTCGCTTGAAAAGCAAATTTGTAAAAAAAAAAAGAAAATAAATAAAAAACTTCAAAAAACAAAGAAAAAATAAAAATTGCGTCGTCGCGGTAGATCTGGCGCGCTGGTAACTTATCGGCGAGAATAACAACGTGCGAAGTCGCTCGCCAACTGACAAAGCCAGCAGCCAGTTTGCCAATTGGGCAAGCAGCGGGCATCAATGCAATTCCAAACTGTCGGTCTCCAGTCGGAGATAGCACTAGACTCAATAATGCATCCGGCACTCTCGAGATTACGGGAATATCGCGTGGATATTGTCCGCGGGTCGATCGAGCCGGCATGACTCTTCATAATGCACTCTACTTCGTCAGTGAGGGAGAAAGACAGAGAGAGAGAGAAAGAGAGAGAGAGAGAGAGAGAGGGAGAGACAGAAATAGAGAAATAGAGGCATCGTAACATAATGAATCGTTAGACAACGAGAGTAACGCCGATTACTTCATGCCGGCTACTGGCCGCGTGCATAAACTTCGTAAACAAGACCGGCGCGTGAAGCTTGGCCTTCATATATCCGTCACAAAACTGTAATTTCGAAATACGACGTGAATAGACGCAGATCAATTATCTATGTACGTGTATATATATATATCTCACTTCTGTAATTATAGACTCTGTGCGCTCGCGTAAATACTGACTGCCAACAATTTCTTTCTAGAAATAACGTTTCGGATTCAAAGTCCGGGCGCGTTGAAAATTAATTAAGTTAATTAACTTTAATTAACTTTCGCAATGTAATTCAATTGTATATCATTCGTTCCGGAGAAAGAAAACGCGCTGTCATAATTAATTAGTTGTTTTTATTTTGTTATACTGTTGTATAACAAAATAAAAACAACTGTTGTATATAAATTGAAACTGGTTTATAAGAGTTAGCAGTCAGACACGTATCTCTTTGTAATTTTTTGTTCTTCAGTAAATATTTGATTATACATATCTTTGTCGGCTCTCTTTCTTTCTCTCATTCACTCACTCACTCACTCACTCACACGTCGAGTCTTGATTGACCCTCGGACTTCATTTTCGATTTCCCCACATTTTGGTGAATACGCAATCGTCCGATAGCGGGAAATGCAATTTTGTTTGCAGAATTTCTGAAGCACTCGCCCTGCATGCAAAAGGCCAAGGCCGAGTACGAGATGTGTTACAAAATACATCAGAGAACTACGCAAGAAATAGAGAGAGCAGTCAACAGCACAGGAGGAGCACAGCAACAAAACACCATCAGATCTTTTTGCTGGTAAGTATTGTTGTAACATTTAATTACCAATTACTTTGAAAGATTAAATCGATTTAAGACGAGCGAACTTCGCGAAACAGCTAAGTGCAAGTGAGAAAAAGATATACGAAAATAGATTTTATTTACACGCAAAAACAAAACAAAACAAAAAAACAAAATGTCTGTTTAAAGAAAGACAGAAGATTTCACTGCGACCATCAAATAATCCGAAGTATAAACGAAAATCTACTGAGAAAATGATTACATCATCCGGACCTCTTTTATCAAAGGTGGTATATTACATGATGAAACTCATGTACATTTGATCGAAATTTCCGCATCTTTGCAAATAGGGTGCGCGCGCTCACGGTCCATTTGCTTATCCGGGAAACTTTGTTAACTTGGCAACGTGGAGGTAAACCTTAGAACGCAAAGCACCGAGTCAATTTGACCTAGTCACTTTTCAAAATGTAGATCCCATCTCGACTATTTTGTCCGACTACGGATTATCAGCTTCTTCGTCTGAAAATAATCAAATGGGGAAAATTTATTCTAAAAAAAAAAAAAAAAAAATAGAGTTTTATTTTGATACAAATTTTATTCAAACAAAATTGATTTAATCTATTAAAGAAAAGATAACGTAGGATTTGATTTAAAAAATACTCTTGTTTGTATCAGCTCGATATTCATCGCGTTGTGATTTGAATTTTTTGAAATTGAATTATTTTGCTAAAAAAAGAGAATAATGTATTTATCGCGCAAAAGTTGCAACATATCAATACTTTACCGTTCCGGCAATCGCACATATCTCGGAATACTCTTTGCGGACGGTGAGAAAGAGTTGGGGGAAAAAAAAAAAATTGAACAAAACGCGTAAATATGATATAAAACCAGAATTACAGCGCGTTGCGCTCTGAGCGCAATGCTTTTTCCCGGGGATTGACCAAATAATTCCCTTTCTCTTTTTTCTTTTCGAGCTCGAAACGTTAAATCTACCGAGAAAAATCGAGTTAAAATATGACGATGAGGAAGAAATCTTTGGAGTGTTCAGTTAAAGCATACGGACCAAACAGGTTTGAGAGCGAATACTCGAAATCTCCGTTTCTCCGGCGAAAGACGTAAAATCCCGTCGACTGTGATAATTTAACACTTAAGAGCTCGGCCCCGACGAAACAACTGCATTAATAACGACCGGGCGTTGCTCAAAGGACTCGCGCAAAAAGAGTGTAATCAGTCCTTTAGGTCGGAAGTTTCACGCTGATGCCTGTACACACACACTCACACAGGGAGATGTAATGTCATTAGCGTATCTCTGCCACGGTCTACTGCAGCTTTTGAACTTGCGCATCCCTCGCGAACGGGGATGGGAAGAGCGAGGAGGAAGGGATAGGAGACGTAAGTAGTGACGCTGACCCGAAAGTGGATAGCGCAGATCCCGTAAAAAAAAAAAAAAAACACATTCTTCGCGCGTCATTTTGTTCCTTCGCCGAGATCTAATTGGATTGTAGCGAGTAGTCAAGAGTATAGTACCAGCTCTCGGCCGAAGGCAATAGAAAAGAAAAAGTTGCTACCTTGTCAAACGCGAGCGGATTGAATTTAAAAAGAGAGAGAGAGAGAGAGAGAGAGAGAGAGAGAGAATTTCGCGTGTACACAAAATTATATACGGCGAGTTTTTCGAAACGAGTAGAATTTTCAATATTTTTGTGATATTTTTTAAGGGAGAAACGGAGAGAAAGAGAGCGCGCGAAAAATAAATTATATTCTATACAATCTTATGATAATATAAAAAATAGGAGAAACGATGATTTTCCGTATATCTTTTTCAACTTGCACGGTTAAATTGCGCGCGCGTTTGTTGCTGGCGTTTTGTACAAAATGAAATCGAAATTCACGTTATATTCGATTTGGTGTATATATATATATATATATATATATATATATATATATATATATATA
>QVNZ01018323.1:0-17870 GCA_014825645.1 Pseudomyrmex dendroicus
CAGCAAAATTGTGGAGAAATGATGACTTTAAATATAATTTAAAGAAACTTCAGGTTTTCGAAATATTTTCTTGTATATTTCTTCGAAAGTATTTTTACTCTAAAACAAACTGCAATTATTCAAAGTGTTTTACCTTTTAATTGAAAAAATATCGAAAGACAAAGTATTGCCGTTCCGACAGAAATGACGGAGGGAAGAGACACATTGCAATTGGAGGAAAAAAACTTATCTATAGTATACGCGCGCTCTCTCATTTCGTGAGAATCCACGGAATGTAATAACAACTTTCGATTATCATTTCCGATCCGGGCGAGCTCCCGGGCTTTATCCCGCGTATCGATTCGTATCTCCGATCCAGATGCGATCCAACGTGCAGCAAATGATACTTCCGTTCCGAGTGCGGAACGAGCGCGGAGCCAATCTCTAATGACAGTTCGCGCGAGCGGCGATTCTGCTCTCGCGGCAGATTCGGACTCGCGATGTTTCCGATTCCTACGCCGGTCGTTTTTCCCAGCCAGCGTGGCATAAATCGCGCATTCGACAAGAGAGAGAGAGAGAGAGAGAAGAAGAGAGGACTCTATGCCTAGCGTCATGAATAAATGACCGTGAAAAACAAAAAGAAGAGAGGAAAAGAACGAGACGAAAACCACCCAGCGCGCGCGATCCGATCCGATCGGATTGTCGGATCGCGTAAATTTTTGTCCAGCGCGTGCAAGCAGGAAGCGCATGATTTGTGCCGACAATCGCGACACGTGGGCGTATGTATATCGCCCGGGAATACAGCCCGGGTTTCGATTCGAGTTCCTCCGCGATAGCGCAGCTGCCCGCCTCTTGGCCTGCTTCTATCCTAGACGAGCGAGTGAGCGAGCGTCGAGCTATCGCGAACGAGAGACGGCAGACGGAGAATCGTTCTTCCTATCCTTCCAAGTTCGATGACTCTCGGCGATGATCATCGCGAGGAGGCAAACGTCCTCTTCCCTCCTGCCCTCCCGCTTCCCGCTCGCCGTGGCTGTGGGTCCCTTCGCGCTTCGTCGCCCCCCTGCGCTCTTCTTCCTCCTTCTCCTCCTTCATCCTCCTCCTCCGCCGTTGCTCCCTTCTCTCCTCTTACTCTTTTCCCCGCGTATACCCCACGCTCGAGTTATCATAACCGCCGCCATCCGTCATGCATCACTTGCCACTTTGTGCCCCGGAGAATCCTCTCGCCGCGGCACGACAATCGCGCGCGAATCGGCCGGAGGAATCGACGCCGGCGACGGACGCCGAGCGAGCGAGGTATTCGCCGGGTGGTTAACAAATTTCTCTCGATCGCTCACCCCGAGAACAAATTCATATATTAATAAAATACGTCGACTCGTAGTAAACGATGTTTTTAAAACATAAAGTGGTTGTTTGCGTAAAGCTATGGTTTTCGTTTTTTATCAATTTCTCTTAATTAACTTTTTAAATTAATGGCTGTTGCATTGAATTTTTGTTTTATTGTCGTTTAGAATCAAATCACATATGTGTCAAACAACAAACGACTATGAAACACGTGAATTTCAGACTATTACATTGTCGGAAGTGAAACTGTGAGAAACACGCTCTGCGTTTTTTCCCCTCCGATATCGATCAATCGGGTCTCCGTTGTTTCACCGCTGCGTCGTTGATCCATCGCGCGTGTGGAAGTGAAACGTTCCTCAGGATCGAGCTCGTGCCTTTCCGTTCCGGAAAACGCAAATATATAGACGCGCGGACGTGCTTAAGTACGTACACACATACGTAAACGTGCATACATGACAGCTAAACTATCGTTTACACTTGGTATTCATGACAGTCAATCCGTCATTTCATACCAATTCCAATTTGAATCCTTTTCATCGAAGCTGTCGCCTTTTGTACAATACGTCAGCAAACAATATTATTCAAAAGCAATATATCCGCGAACGTAATTTCGCTCATTTACGCGAGATTTTTCGTCTTCAACTCTCGCGCGCGAACGGCCGCGTTGTTCGCTCGATGCTTTTATTTTTTTTCACGATCCGAAGAAGAGGAAAACCAGTTTTCCACGCGCGCTATCGCTTGCTTCCATACCGTTGAATGCGAGAGACGCATTAATAAGAGCTCGCGCGCGCTGCTCGTTTTGCGCCGTTTACCTTAACGACTTTTCACGTCGTCCCGCGCGACTTTTCTCGAGCGCATTTCGCGCTCTCGCTCATCCCGCAGTTAGCGGTACTACCGGTCGCGATCGACGCGGATGGGTCGCGCGTGTGTGCAGGTTGGGCACCTGCTCCCGGCACCGCTGGTGAATGGGGAGAGGAACTTACTTTAGAAAGACGCGTTCTCTCGAACCCCGTTTGCCTTCTCTGTTTCTCTTTCTCGGCGTCCCGACACGACTGACGGGGTTAAGCCACGTCTAACTGTAAGATAACCGGCCTGCCCGGATCGTTCGACCGACTCTCGCGTGCGTTTGAATCTCTTCTTTCTTTTTTTTTTTTTTCACCCTCTTGCCCTCGTACACGCTTTTCGTTCGTCAATGGCAAAGCGTCCTTCACGAAGTGTTGGAAAATTATATTTCTTGTGTCTTCTTCTTCTTTGTCTCTTGAATCCTTTGATCAAATTTGTAGTGTTTTTCTTCCCTAAGTAAAAAAAAACTGTTAAAGACTCTTTTAGAGGAAATTTTAGTCCGTTAGTAAATGCAGTATACTTTGATATATACTTTGTCAGTGATTTCCGAGGGAAATTGACTCGAAAGAACTCGGATGTCATGATCGGATATCACCTCTTACCTGTTAATCTTCGCGCAGACGATGCGAATCGATTCTTGCGGAAATTCGATATTTTCTTCCACAGAGGAAGTTGTATCACGTCGGTCTTAAGTGAAATTAATGATATTTTTCATGCAATATCCGTCGGGGAAGAGCGAGAAAAAACGAATGTAGAACTGATTTTTTACACTTAATATTCGTGCCTGCGATTTTACGTTAACGGGGCTATCGGTTATGGGATTGGCCTATAAAATGTTTTTGCGAAGACAATATTAATTAGATGTATCAGACGCTAATGCATGCGAAGTTATTATGCAAAAGTAGCTTTATCGGGGAGTATTTAAAGCGGACTTTGCAAATTGATCTCTCTCATTAACGTTTAATTACGTTCTTATGCAAAGCGTCCCGCGAGTTAGTATGCGCAGGCGTACTTTTGACGCAGGCGGTTTGAGGGAAATTGCAACGGGTTTGCAAATTGACCCTCTTTAATTGACCGTCATTTTAGTATTTAAATCTCTGCATTATATGAATATTTATATTCGGTTGTTTCATTTTTCAACATTTGATGTTGCTTATTTGTCTCTCGATGCTCCTTTCATATTTATCACTTTATTCAAATTCTATCTCTTATAATTAGCGTTTATATATTGTGCGGTATTATCTTTTTAATAAAATTTTTACGCAAACTCATTGCGAACACAACAAATCTGTTTAACCATAATTATCTTTCCTTGAAAGTAGATAATATTATACTTTGTGTGCAAAGTTCGTATTGCTCGCGTATATAAAAGTCCTAATTCCCGGGTTTATGTAGTATACGTTCAACTTGGCGGATCCAATTAGCGTCCTCAGTATCGTCCAATAGGATTTTCAACGAACGCGTTTTATAATTGGCCTCTCTCGCTCTTCGCGATATTTCCAGATGCAAGATGAATGGCGAATCGTGCAATCCATAGAGACGCCAGGCCGGCATTGAAATGGGCAACAACGGCAGCAGCTCCCATCAATACTGCGCGTCGTCCAACAGCCCGTCGCAGGAGATCGGCGGCCGCGGGTGGACGCAGTCCTTCCCGCGGGAGTTCGCGAGGCATCATCCCCAGCAGCCGGCGGGACACAAGGTCCTGCCGGAGCCGCCCAATCAGCGGCTGCGCGCCACCAATAATGGAAGCATCATTCACAACGGGGGAACCATAAGCGGCCGCAGACCACCGGCCCTCACGCTTCCGCACGATCTTAATAAGGTAAGGATTCGCGGCGGCGGCTTTTCGAGTCGCGCTGATGACGTGGCGTGCCACGCTTCGCGAGCCGATCCGCTGCACTTGCGCTGATTCGGAGAATAAAGATATCCCGGAACAGTTTAAGAAGTGCGTAACTTCAGACTGGCTGCAAGAAGTTTTCGTCGCGTTGAAGGCTTGTATTCTAAATGAAGATTAAGTTGAGTTCCAAGAAAGTTTTTTAATTGAATGTACAAAAACTGATTTCTACGTAGAAACAAATGTTTTTGTTTTTAAGTTGCTAAACATTCTCGATAAATTTTAACCGGTAATAAGTAAATTAATACATGAGAAGCGCGGTTGACAAAATTAATAGCACGCGGTCTAGTTTTCATGTGTAAAACTAATCAACATCCCTTTCATATTAAATTTAATCGTTGCAACTATCAAAAGTATACACGGAAAAGGAGATAATTTTTTCTGCTCCGAATCTTCGACGTGAAAGTTCGTAGCTCATAAAATCACCGCGTTGTAACCGAAGAATGAATTTTTCATCCTGGTTCGAACTTCCGAATACCAGACAATCGGTTCTCGTTCTGTCCGCGTAGAGACAGAGTTTCCGTCGTTTAGAATTCTCACACGCGTGTAATGCGCGTTCGTGCGTAATTTGTGCGCGTTTCTTTTTGGCCGGTTGCTATGTCAGTAACGTAACCCGGTTAAGAGGATATTCCGCAGCCAGGCTTTTTGTTGCGAATTCGCGAAATGTATCACGCGGCCTTCATCGAACTTAGTATTGCCGACGTTTCGCACATAAAGACACCGGTGTTTTCTCATCCGCCTGCTTTGTCACAGTGCTCCGTTCTCCGCTTGTCAGAAGGAAGTCGCGCGCGCGCGATTCTATACTAAATCACGTACGACGAGATGTTCTAAGAACAAACGTAACGCACCCGTGTGCCACCTTTATGTAATACTTACGAGACAAAAAAAATTCCTTCAACCGTTACGCATATAATTCGAATTCAGCTAATGAGTTCTCCACTGTGAGAATCAAATGTAGATACAAAACAATAAAACGCACAGATAAATTTTGCTCGCCTCACGCGCGTGCGAAACAGACCGTGTAAATGATAATAATAAATAAAAAGCATTCAAACGCCGGCCGAGTGCGTGTGCAGCAGAATTGAAATTGGCTGGTTTTCAAGCGCGTTCTTTTCTTCAACCTTCCAGCAAGGAATATTCCGCAGCCGCAGTACTTCGGCATCAAATATCGGCGCGTCGCGCAGCCGCAAGCTCGGTCATCATTGTTGCCATCACCGCAGCGAGTCGAGCTGCTGCATGGAGAACGAGATGCAGGAGATCAAAAGGTTCGGCAGCGAGCCGGACCTGCGGTACTCGCCCATGGCACGGGAGACGGCGGCGCGTTGCAACGGGAAACAGCAGCATCAGCACGCGATCACGGACCAGCGGCATTGCGGAAGCGGGCATTATCCCGAGCGGGACTGCAGGGAGCGCGAGAGCCGGTACAAGGGCAGGAAGAAGTACAAGGCGCCGGCGCCGCCGTCGAACGGCGTCATCGACGGGTCGTCTCCGGACTCCTACAGGTGGGAACACCGACAAAAAACTCTTCGCTGTGAATTTACCGTTTCGTCGTCGATGCTTGAGCGCGTTTTTTATATTTCACAAATTCTTCTTAGAAAAGATAATTAACATCTCAAAATATTTACAATTTCAATGAATGCTTATTTTAACAAGTTTTTACGAAATATGTATATTTTTCTTTTGTATTTAACATCAAACTATTTTTTTTATTGAGATTACTTTTCTGATGCCGATTCGAAGCATCACGGTATCACGTCTCGACATAAAGGAACGATTGTTGTATCTGCCCGCAGGTACACGGAATCGGGCCAGGATCGCCGCGGCGAGGGAGAGATCCAACCACCTCCGAGGCGATCGCGGCTCTTCAAAACGCGAGCGGAGACAAAGAGGGCGCAGGTCAACTGGCTCTCGTCGTCGCAGACCCACGGCGTCGCGGATCGTTGCGAGAATGGCGGGTTGGTGAACGAGCGGAGGTGGCGGGGCGAGGACAGCCGTGCCGCCAACAAGGAAAACAGGCTTGTCTGGCGCGATCAGAGCAATCGTCTCCATCAGGATCGCTGGTGTCGGGACGAGTACAGGCGCTCGCGAATCTTCGACGGCAAGAACACGTTGCAACGGAGCATGAGCAGTCCGGAATTTCAGGCGGAACTGATGCAAGTCGCCCGAAAGGTACGTAACAAGCTCAACTGCGGCGGTAGGTCAGGATCTGCAAATTTGGAACGCGGCAGCGATACCGATCGATGCGTCAAGGAGCCGAAAATCGAGGAGACGAAAAGGCCGGAAAAACGAGCGGCGAGGAACGAAGCGAGTTCTTTGGAGCGCGCGATCGAAGATAGAATCGTCGAAGAGAGGCGGCTAATCGACCGCTGTAATAGAACGGAGAATAAGCTGAACGGACATGAAGACCACAAAGGACCTAACAACCGCAATTCCGGAAGAACTAAGAACTATGTAGAAGAAAGGCAAGCTGAAGTGATATCGGGCGGTAAAAGACATATCGTTGAGAAATCGACGACGCTCGACGAGACGGCACACTCAAAAGATCCTTTGCGGAAAAGTTCGAAGGATCGCCTGGACGCGGTGGGACAGTCTTCAGCGGAGAGGCTGTCTTTGGAGAAACAACGCAGGGACCTCCTCGAAGACTATCAGCGAGCGAAGAGCGTGAGCAAGAGCCGGAAGTATGAGAACGCGACGGACCCGGCGAGAACCAGATCGGAGAGCCCGGTGAGGCCCTGCGTGAGAGATCCTCGGGGCCAAGCTTCCGGGAGGGAGAGCACGCCCGAGCGAACGAGCGAGGCTAAAGAGAGAGAGAAGGAGAGGGATCCCGATCGTAGATGGCGGAAAAGCGAAGCGGCGAGAACAACCGACAACACGTTGGACGAGAAGAAGAGACGGCCCTGCGAACCTGTTCCTCCCGCGACAGTCGAGAAGGACGCGAAACCCAAAGAGAAACTTGCGAGGAAACCAGAAGTCAAGGAAGTTCCGCGCGAAAAAAATTGGCACGTGTAAGTTGCTCTCTCTCTCTCTCTCTCATTTCCCGAGATCGATTTATCTTGCGAATACGCGCGCGTTCAGCAATTCCGTTAATTATTTCTTTTATCAATGAATGTCACGTGCATGCGGAGATAGAAGTAATAAGCGAGCGACTCACTTCTCGATGTTAAGAGATGACTAATTAGCATTCTCCGCTCTCAATCATCAAGTTCTACGTTGTTGTTCTCGATCGTTTCTCCAGATTGCCATCGCAGGAAAAATCCGCACCCAAGACGTTCTACTTCGGCATGGATGAGGCGTTGTCGAACGAGTCGCGGAATTGCGTAGATCAGCATATGGAGCAGATCCAGTCCAGGCTGCACTCGAAAGAAGTCAATGGATCGATCGATTGCTTGGATTATACAGACGATGTAAGTGAACTTTTTGGCATTTTTTATCCTCTTTTTAATATAATTATTTATTATAAAAACTGAATATACATGTAAATAACTTTTGTGGAACAACTTACGTAACCTCAGGGTAAGAATGGACCGGAGGATATTTCGCTAAAATTGAGACCTACGTTACCTAAGAAACAACTAGAAATCCCACGATTCTCACCATCGGCAGCGTGGAGATTGTTGTCAGCGCTGGAAGCACCTGGACCAACCATGAGCACGGCAAGCGAGGAAGTTCCGGTAAGCAAGCAAAGATCTTCAAATGATAACTCAACAAATACACAAAAATAAATATCACTGAAGGACGTACGGATTGTTTGAGAAATTTTCCGTTAAGTAACGTCTAATGGCAGGTGATGTTCGAGGAGCGTATCGAACGTCTGTCGAGGCCGCCTCCGCCGCTCATCGCGCTCGGTCCGCGCAGCTCGCACGACAAGTCGGGCGACTCCGGCATTTCTGGCGACGCTGGCGCGGCCAACGATGACTCGCTGGACGTCAGCACTAACACCAACAATAGATTGAAGACGCCGGCAACCAGGCCGACGTGGACGCCGCAGCAAGATCTAGGCGAGGAATCCAGCAGCGACGCCGGTGTGGACTCACCACCGCCGATGCCGGCGCCGATCAAATTTCCACCAAGAGCGCACGTATTCTCGCTATCATTGCCACGTGATGACAACCGCATGTATTTGTACAATTCGGATCCAAAGAACAAGGAAGGTTCGACTTTCAATTCATTACAGAAGCTGAAGAGATCAGTATCGGGCGCTTTGGGACTTGGACTTTTAGATTTAGAAAGGAAACGTACTCGCGACGTTCTGGATGATAACTGGATGTTGTCGACAAGTGCGCCGACTTCGCTGCAACACACGCAGATCACGGACGCGGCGCGATCCTCGCCACCTGGCTGGAAGCCCGGTTTTGAAGATGAAGACGACGACGACGAAGATCTTGAAGAGGACTCGGAGGATCGCGGCGACTTTCCCGTAATTATGAAACCGCCGTCGTTTTCGTATCTCGCTTCCGGTGGCCATGTTATGTATCTGCCCGCGTCGAACGACTCTCAGTATCAGTCGCAGAATTTGACCTTCAGGAGCAACGTAACCGCGGATCATGAAAAGAATTCCAATAGCAATTCCGGACCGAAGTATCGCAAGAATAATATAGACGAGATCAGAAAATCAAACAAAGACATCGAGAAAACGAATAAACACTCCAAAGACTCGGCTATTCTGAAAGACAAATCTTTCCCGAGCGACGGAAAGATAAACAATAGATTTTCCAAGTCGTGCGAGAACATCTCCGAGATGAAACAACGAAGCGCTTCGCCGACCGGAGTTCAACAGAATCTGCAGGACAAAGAAGTCGCGTCGGAAATGAAACCGTTGCTGAAGAGTAACTCGAAAAGCCGAAGATTTACGTTCCAGAGCACCGTGCGACAAATCGAGAGACGCAGATTGGCGGAGAAACTGTCGCGGGAAGCGGAAGCCAAGGAGAGACAGAGAAAGGGCGAGTTGGAGGCGATGCGTAAAGTTGAGGAAGAGTTTCAACGAAAACGAGCCCGGGAGAAAGCAAACATTAGGCAACAACTTCGCTTGTACAACATGGACGAAAACTTGAGGTAAGGCTTCCGAAATTATTATGTCAAAAAATCGCAGATGTTATGATACAATTTATTTCATTTTTAATTGTTTCCTTAGCTTCCGACGTTGCAAAATCTTATCTATTGTCATCTGTTTTCTAATTGCAGTAGTTTGCCAACTGTATGGGATAGTTCGCAGTTGTCTCGCGCGGATCCGGACGGCGCGCCGTCGTCTTCGGCGTCGTCACCTACGTCAGTCCCACCGGCGAAGCTAACGACTATACGGAAGAGCAGCGTCAGCAGCGACGAGTATCTGCGCAAAAAAGGGCCCAGCGCGGAAGCCAGACAGCAGCAGCATCAACAACAACCGAGAGAATACAAAGATTATCGGCCAAAATATTACGACTGGATGCCCGGAGATGCGTCGTCGCACTTGGAATATAAACAGACCACCGTGCATCCCAAAGTGGTCTGCGACATTCCAAAGAGCTCGCCCGTCTTTGTGGATGCGCACATAAATACCAACAACAAGACCGCGAATCTCAATTCCACGCCTAGATCCGACAATTACAGGTAAACAACAAAATCTATAGTAACTCTTTGTAGTATTGATTTTCTTTCACGGGAAAATTGGTTTTTATTTCCTAAAAATAACGAACTTCTCTCTTCCGGTAATCTAAATTATTTTTATACTCAAAATGAGTTTTAATGCTAAGAGAAAAAGAAAAAAAAGAATGAAAAATCCAAATGTTATTTTAAGTTTTCTTCAAATATGACACTTTTACACACACAGATGCTACACTCGCTAGACTTATGCTTAATGTTACTTTTCATATTGACTGTCGAAAGAAAGTGAGAAGTCGATGTACGCTACGTAAGGGTTAAGAAGGGTAAAGGTCTCCTCGCGTCGCGCAATATGTGTGCGCGTACGAGAGACATCATTCCGCGGAGTCTTTGAATTCACTTTCACTCACGTGCCATGTTAGGCCGCTGTTACCCGCGATTGCGAGACGAAACCGCTAATGGCAAATAATCCCCGCATTCTGTTACCTAACAGGAAAGATTTTGCTCACGGAGCCGTGGCGGCGAGATCCTCCTTAGCGAGCAGCGACAGCGAGCTATCGCAACCGAACACAAGACCGCATTCCAGGCAAACAGGCGACAAGAGCAAGCCCCTACGTTCTAGGTACGTTCGATATAATCTGACTCCCTTGATTTCCGCTTGAGGTAACGATTCCCTGAGAATGTCCCAAAATAATATAGCGACGCGGACGCATACGAATGTTTGAACTGGAGGGTTTTTGTAATGTCTACACCCACTTCTGCCCTATATCGAAGCGAGCCTGTTAAATATAATTTTGTTTGAATCTCAAATTTGATTTTATTAAAAGTAAAAACAAAAAATAATTAAAATAATTAAAATCACACACAAAATTTATTTTAAGTTTTTTTGACATTTAAAAAGATTGTTTTATTTTAAATTTTCGAATCCGATTTCCGCGCTCGCCTCGATATCCACAGAACTCATAGTCCGATCTTATATTATAAGATCGTCTTAAGTGCATCTTAAGATGTTGTACGGATCATTTTACTGCCTACGGAGCATTTAAAGATGAACTTAAGACGATCTTAAATATAAAGATTGGACTATGTGAATATCAGCCATAGCGCGAACACCATTATCGCGATTACATTCGACGCGGTAGCTTTATCTCGCGTTGCCAGTTAATAAACACGAGTATTAATGTCAACGCTACAGAAACGTGTAGTGGTAATTAAAATCTACTAATCGCACCTGTATGCAAGAACTCGCGCAGTATCGTGCGACTATACTAATTTTTGGCTTTTTGATTTTTTATCATGCGCAGGTTTTAAGGTGGGCGTAAAAAGTACGTAGTCTTAACACCTCTAGTCATCTAACAACGCTTCATTAAATCAAGCCAAGCAAAAGTACGTTCGCGCTTCTAACTACGTATTGGGCGAGTATAACGTTATAGGTGGCATAAGAGCGGTTGTGAGCGGGTAAACCGACGCATCACAATTGTCAAACGCGCGTGTTACGTCACGTTACGTTTGAGAGAAATATTGTCGCTCCGCGATACTGCGCCTTGGTTTATCTTCCGACGCGTTGAACGTCCTCCAAGTCTCAGGCGTGTCTATATAAGGACTATGCTAATATTTTACTAGATCCGCTCTCGCGGAGAATAGATGTTTGCCTTGGCGTTCAGCGCGTTGACAAATACAGCAGAGGCGTCACGTGTTTCTCGAGCAATCGCAAAATATTGATCCTTTGTCGACGAAGGTGGTTCTTATTGAAAAAAAAAAAGAATTAACGTGCTTAAAAATTCAGTTTCTGAATAATGGAAATTGAATTTTAAATCAAACATCTTGTCGTTTTACATTTTCTTGACTGCTTGTTGCGAGCACACGATGACGAAATTGGTCGCGAGTCGTGGTGTTCTCTGCTGGCTGCCTAAAGTAGGAAGAACGAGGGGGGATGTCGAAACCGAGCGAAAAGAGTAAGAAACGGTTAACTAGGTCGGCTAGTCCAGCGCGCAGCGAGGAAGTCGTCAGTACGGAGGACGAGAACCCGGTGGAGCCGATCAAGCAAGAGCGAAGCCTTATGAACGGTTTCTTATTGAACGGAGTGCAGCCTTTCGTGAGGGAGAAGAGCTATCGACCGATTTCGTTCAATCCCCAACCATCTCCGCCCATTCCAAGTTAGAAGTTTCGTTTTGTGGATCGTGAGAAGTATTTTAGATTTTAATGAGAAAGAACTTATGCGCAACAACTTCCAATTTACACTTTTTATACATCTTTTGTTATATGTAAAACGCAAAATGTGTAATCGAGTTTGCATCTTGCGAATTCTCGCAGTGTACATTCTACATATTTATTTTGCGAGCGAAAGAATTATAAAAATTATTTAAAAAAAAAAAAAAAAAAAAAAAAACATTCGGTACGTACATTGACTGAGCACACACGCGGTTAAAAGCCAACGCACATACTTGAAAAACTTTTATAAATAGAAATGATTTTTCTATAAATGCGATTTACAAAGAAAATAGTACATATATATATATATATATATATATACATATGCAATTTAGAGAGAATATATTCTTCGAGAAACAAATCCGTGTAAACTCTAAACTAAATGAATGTATATAACACTTGTAATAGCGCGTGGAGAGATTTTTCACGCAGCGTTAGTATGTACGTGAAACTAATGTTCATAGTAATAACTTTACGATGTGTAACAAGTAACACGATCTAACTCCTAACCAAATGTGTTCCATTATATATGAATCTTGGTACGTTCACATATTTACTATTTATATATGTTTGTCATAAGTAATTAACAAGATACAACAAAAAAAGCGGAATCAAAGAATCGTAAGCTTAACAACACGCGCGATGTCGTTTTATAACTTGTTTACGAAACCGCGTCGCGTCGACAATAAAAAATATCGGGTATAACGCATTACTCAACAGGTTTAGGGCAAAGTATGTATTTTGTAATTATGTACAGATAACAATTGCAGGCGACTGCAAATATTTGCTCATGTAATGTAATCAAACAAACGTTGTTATTGACTGTGTGAGTTTATTCTTTACCCTTCCCAAGATCCCCTCATCGAACGATCTGAAGTGGCGCACAGGCCAAGTTAAAACGAACAAGCTTGCAACGTCTTTGATGTTCTTTCTGTGTCTATAAGAAAATCTACTTTATAATTTTATATGAATTATTTTACACTATAATTTCTTTGCACAATTGTTATATTTTTTATAAAACTGTTGCGCTATCTTGTTTCGGAATTATACGTTATCAGAATTGTATCAAATTTTATTTGCATTTGATTTGAAATAATTTTTTATTTGAATGTTGGGAATTGTGTTGCTTCACACATCGTATAGCTTTTACACACTCCGACTATCGTGATTCGAAAATTAAAACGTACAAAATGAGCTCGCCAGGTTCTTCAAAAAATATCGTGTCCACTCCTTCTTTGGCCAACATGTAAGTTCGTTATATTTATTTCTTCACGTATGAAGTTGGATTATTCTTTCTTTTGTCCGCGTTAGCACATATTTCATGATGTTTTAGACAAGTGCAATTCGAGTCGATATTGAACGAAAGTAGTAGCGATGAAGAAGAAGCTGCGCAAAATATACTGCCACAAAATATCTCAAAGTCACAATCAGATGTGGCGGTGCAAATACAACGGAGCTGCAGTACAACTCACACCGAGATCTTTACCGATAGGGATGAGGCTAGTATAGTTTCGAAAAATCAGCATTTTTTATTTATGAAAAATCTTTCAAAATTATCTTAAGATATTTCGTTTTTATAAGCAAACATTCTTCAATTATTGTGTTCTATTCTTTCTTTATTATTTATATAAACACAAAATTTTAGACATAATCGACAAAGATCGTATATTTATATGAATTATAACATTTCGTGTTTTATCTTTGAATTCACGAATAAACCGTGAGTCGTACTTCTGATCTCGTAGATTATTTTGGCACTGATCTGGTCGAACAATCAATTGGGCGCGGCGTACTATAACATTCTCTCGTACGAATTGTTCGTGATGGACGACACGTACGACGACGGCGTCCACTTTAACATCATGAAAGCGTTGTACAAGCAGTGCCAGCCGCGCTACGTCATCACGATCACCGGCACGTCCGACGAGTTCCTCACGGCGCTCGAGGCCCTGGTGAAGTCGGAAACGTCGTGCGATCCGAACGAATCGACAGGCAACGCCGGACCGACGCAGGTCTCGCTCAGGGTGATGCGGAAGAGGGAACACAACTTCGACAGATGCTATCACAGAGTGCGATGTCTCAAGTTGCAGTCGGAGCCGGCAAACGCCAACCACGTCGAGAGGCTTATCTTTCTTCAGGGTCTGTTGAATTTCAAATCAATGGCCATGATTCACGCGCTCGGTCTCCTCTTGATCTACATCGATCAGAGTTGGAGCAACATCGCGCTGGATCCTTTCGGCAGACCCAGCTTCGTCTCTCTGTCCAGCGTGACGTTGTGAGTCTCTCACCGACGAGAATATCGAAATCTCTGTTACCTTAAAACGTCAATGGCCACTTTTTGTCTCGATTTCGTAGACGCGACATCGTCATGGTGGACGACGACACTTACGAGGGATTAAACATCGTGCGCGCCAGATATCATCCGAGTCTTTTCAAGTGCGGTGACGCGAATTCGAAGAAGCAGAGTGGCAGCTTATTCATCCTTCTCAATCGTTGCCAGTCGCGACTTGGAGCGCAGTTTTTGTGGCAAGTGTTGCCGTCGTTACATGATAATGTTCTAATTTTTTTATGATGACGTACATTTTAAAATACGTGATAATTGCAAAAGACAAAGAAATAATTACAAGTTTATATTATATTCATTAGTATGTATTTTTTATTAAATGCGTGTAGGAAAATATTGCGACATCCTACGAGAAATGTTGATGTTCTCAATGAGAGATTCGAAGTCATCGAATTCTGTTTGAATCCGGAAAACCAGAGTATCGTCGAAAATTTGACATCGTGCTTGAAACATGTTTATCGTTTGACCAACGTTATTCTGGATCGGCATCTGGCGCAGCAGACCAAAGTTTCCGACTGGCGACGATTGCACAAGGTTTTGATCGCAATCTTTTACTCTTTTTTTTCATTAAAACAATTACGTAATGTATTCGTTATATTTACGCGCATTCTGCATTAACGCCGTAGACAATTTCTTCCATAATCTACATCGCCGATATATGCGAGAAGCACTGCGGAAAGGTAAAGCTGTTCCGTAAAATCGTCGATAGCGTGACGAACGAAGTACGTTATGTCAAGTATTTTATCGAGTACATCGTAGACTTTGGCGCAAAACAATCCGAGAACGATTTCATCGTCCGAGCGAACGTGGACTCGCACTTGGACAAACGTAAGCTAACTTCTTCACGAAATATTTAACGAATCGCGTATATTGCAAAAATACACTCCCCGTTTTCACGAATGAGAACATGAATGCAGTGCATCACGTGAGAAGCACCTTGCCCGAAACTCTGACCGAAATGGGAGAGAAAGATATGAAGGAGCATCTTCCATCTTCGGTGACGACCTGCAAAATGGTGTACATACCGAATATCGGATATCTGTTGGCGATAATCGGATGGAATCCGTCGCCAGCCGACAACGCGAATCTGCAGAATTTAGAGTTCAAATTCATCAGCAACAACATACGTTATTACAAGAGTCCTAGCGCCAAAGGTTCTTATTATTTATTGGCGCGCGATTTTAACTGACTCGTGAAATAGCGCGTGATGATTTTTTTTAAATTGAATGATGATTTCAGAATTGGACGATACCATAGGTGACATAATGCTGAGAATAAACAAACGCGAGAGTTACATCATACTGAAACTCGTCAAGTACATAAACAAGCACGCTGCATCGATTTTCAATGCGATTCAGTTGTGCGCTGAATTAGACACGTAAGTGCGCGCGTTATAATATATTTCGAAAAAAAAAAATCTACGTTAAATTAAATGACAAATCGAGAAAAACGACTCAGTACAAAAAATTCGGCGCGGAATATTGATCGTTGCAGATTGCTGGCGTTTTCCGTAGTCGCGCGTGAATATAATTACGTGAAACCGAACATGGTGACGCGACAGATTATAGCGATAGAACAGGGCCGACATCCCTTGCTGGAATTTCTGACAACGTTCGTTCCGAACGACACCTATTCCGGGGACGGGAAGAGTCTCGTAAAAGTTCTGACCGGTCCGAACGCTTCGGGCAAGAGCACTTACATGAAACAAGTCGCGCTCGTAATTTTCATGGCTCATATCGGCTGTTACGTACCGGCGAAATCGGCCACCATAGGAGTAATGACTCACATCCTGACTCAGATCACGCATACAGACAGTGTAGCTCTCAATACGAGTATGTTCTTGCAAGATATACGGCAGGTACAGATATGTTTACTGATTTTCTGCGGTGTGTATAAAGTTACGCTGTCAATAGTTTCAGAATTGATCTTCGCGGAGTATTTTCTTCGTTTTTTAGATAAATTCTGCTCTGTACGCGTCCACACCAAATTCCGTCGTTATTTTGGACGAATTCGGTAACGGAACGTCCGAATTGAGCGGCTTGTCATTGCTCGCAGCCATACTGAATCATTTCATTGAGCGAGGCGAGTCTTGTCCTCACATTTTTGTGGCTACGCATATTCATCGGGTCATGAGCACGTTGCCGCAAGATCCGATACTCGAAGAACAGGTATATGCTCCGATATATTTAACCCTTTGCCGACGATGAAAAAAAAAAAATAAAATACAATCTAACTTCTACAATGATGAAAACTCGTTACTAAAGCTCTCACGAGTAAGAATTTTTTGAAAATTTTATAGTGTTCAAAATATAAAAACTTACACTGAATCTCAAAGATCCAGACGCTGACGAAAGATGCTAAATTACACGTTGCCGGAGGAGAGTTAAAAACACCACTTGTTATCGCTAATTTCTTAGTTCGTTAATTATTTTTACTCACAGACTTTCGAGTTTATTACAAACGACGATGGTTCCGTGGCGTATCTTTACCGTATAATTAGCGGACATGCAACACGCAGTTTCGCACATGAAGCTGCACGAAGCGCAGGATTGGATGAACAAATTGTGAAACGAGCATTGGAGGTAATTAGAAATTTTCTTGTATGTGCGTAAATCAAATTAAAGTTTAATTATGCATTAAGTTAAATTGTTTTTTGTAAATTACTTCCTTTGCGATGCAATTTTTTGCAGGTGTACAAAAAATTTAAAGTCGGTGAATTACCTACACGTTTACAGGAAGCGCAAAAACAAGACAAGTAAGAATATTTCAAACGTTATGAAATAAAATTAACCTTCACGTTTACACAGACAAAATATTATGCTTTTAAATTTAATAATTATGCAATTTATGAATTTTTAGAGCAACGAGAATCATTGAAAGATTGTTGGAAGAGAGTGAGAATATCGATTTAGAAGAATTAAAATCGATGATTCGACAAGTCACAGATCTGTCAAATACGAGATAAATACAAAAATTAAACAAGGTTTTTTTTTCATAAAGAAATTTACTACATATACATAATATAATTAGCAAAGTAATTAAATAAGAATATTTAATTTTTAAAAATAAAATCAGATATATATTTTTTTACTAATTCGAGGATCTTAGCAAAATTTTAATAATCGATAATAGTTTCCAGTAAAACTAAATATTTAATATCTTAAATGTGTTTTTTTTGCTTATTTTTACCTGGTCGACGGAGACGCTGTTAATGTGAATTACAGCATAAAAATACCGACTAACAGTCCATGGTTATATAGACTTAAAGAAGTGCAACGCAATTGTTACTTGGAAAAATATGTATCTTTGTTGTATTTCTCAGACTCCGGACTAGATGTCGCAAATAGTCATCTGTGTCAGTCGCACCTGCACAGTCGCGTCGCTAGATGTCGGGACAATTGGTGCGTGCCGGCCGGGAGTTGGCGCTCGCAGTCCTTCCGTTGTCAATAACGGACACTGGCAGTGTATCCCGGCACGAAAACGAAACGGTCGTCTCTCGGCGCCGACAGATAGATACTCCGAAGTAACGGTCGAGTCGCGGACGCGATTCGACTGGCTGACGTGAAGACGTAGTACATCGTGGTCGTGTGTGGGCGTGTGTGTGCGCGGTCGTTCGCGCTGCCGACTGCTCTTGCAGTCTCGTCGACGAAAACGAGAACAACGACGACGAGGACGACGACG
>QVNZ01018325.1:0-19182 GCA_014825645.1 Pseudomyrmex dendroicus
CCGCGCGGTCGGTCGCGCAAACGTGCAGATTGCGTTTGCGGCGAGATCAAAGCGGTCGGAAAACAAGGCCACTCTCGGGCTTGCTTTCCAGAAGAAACCTCGGCCGCGGTTAAGTCAAGAGTATCACGAGTACGGCATTACCGAGTAAACGGTATCCGGTCGAAAAATAAAACAGCACGAGTCTCAGAGCGCAAGGCGCGTATACCGTATTACAAACTCCAGCGGTGGTACTGCTCTATTGTAACGATAGTATGCCGTTTCGCAAGACGTCCCTCGGGGGACGGCGATCTCTAAGGACGCGTGTTTCATTACACTCCGCCCCGACTTACCGAGTCTACTGTACAGACGTACACGGCATGTAAACGAAAAGTGGATCCTTTAGCAGATCATTACGTTCTCTTTGGAGAAGGATAAAAGGCAAATGCCGTCATCTCATCGACATAGTTAAAGTAACCTGAATAAAGTAACCGTCCTGCGCGCGGGCGTCATTATACAAGCGAGATAACAACGGGGGTCATGTAATCGTTTTATAATTACCGGGACTGGAAAAAGTTATTTTAAACTCTTTTTCTCTCCTCTTCTTTTTATTTTAAAACACATTTTACAAATATTACAAAAATTTTAAATAATCAATTTTGATGCGACGGAAGTGATGATGTTTCGCGCGCGTTAATGTTGCGGAGTTTCGTAATTTCAATCGCGTGGATTGCAATATTACGAAGCAAGCTGATATGATAAGGACAGTCTTCGCGCGCGCTAATGGTCTTTAATTATTTGTTTGACTATAAGACGATAACTTAGATATTCTATACTTTAACTATGCGTGCGCTACTAAACTCGGTCCGATGTAACGAGCTAGCGCGGATCGTGCTAACGAGCTCGGGACTTCCCTTGCAAAAGTCCCAGAAGCGCGATAAATTCGGATAGATACGTATCGCGTCTCAGAACACGGAAGATCAACGGTAAACTTGCACAAGCGTGGTCTCAGGAACGTTAAAGGTAGGATAATAATGTGAGAATTTTTTTTCCGCGATCGCAAACTCATTTGGTATAATCCACACCCTCTCTTGTGCCTGTTTAATTGCGTCCGTGCGTTTCGCTTCGATCGACTGATTCTCTGTCGAGTTACGCTAAACAGTAGCGTGATCAGTATTTGCCCTTACACACACACACACACACGCTCACGTGACCGCGTGCACTTATACGCGCTCGAGCGGTCGTTTCGCTCCTCGTTCACGGGAAATGTGTAAGCCGCATTAGAGAAATTATCTTCCCGTGAGATTTTGACGATCTCGTGAGTTATACGAGGCACGGAAGATAAGAGAGAGAGAGAGAAGACGTCGAAGAGAATTTTTGAGAATATGAAGGTCCGGAGAAAAGAAAGACCGGGGCGATGCTCTGGAAAAATGGCACGCCGTTCGCAGGAATAAGGAAGCGAGAGCCGGCCAGAGAAGTCCGAGATGAGACCGGGACGGTGCAGCAGTGAAAGAAGGCAGAGAGAAGAGGGAAGGCTTGAGGAACCTCGCGCACTCGAAATGATTGAAAGACCGAGGAAATTGAATTCTCGCATTCGATCGTGCCGCCTCGGGTCTTCTAATTGAACGACTCGTCTCACTTCGCCATCTCCGTCGCTCTTTCAGTTCTCTCTCTCTCTCTCTCTCTTTGTAGCCCGTTCTCTTTTTTTTTCTCTCCCCTTGCTTGCTGCCATTTTCCTCTGATTATTTAAGCAATCCTTTTTTTCGCGCAGTTCTCACTCTTGTCCCGTCCAATAATTCGCTGATCATCAGTATTTAACTGCCAGCCAAACTATTACTGACGGAATTACACCGAGACGAAAAAATAGACGATTAGCCGTTCATTTTCGACAATTTCCTTGTTATTGACGATTGCGATGTTTTTTTTTTTTTGTTTTTTTTTATACGTGTTCAATGGAACGATAAACACCTTTGACGTTGCAAAAGTTTTAATTAAACTGTTTCAAATCCCGATCGAGAAACGTGTCACGTTATTGTTTTAAATTTCACATCTAACATCCCCGTGAGAGATTGTCGCTGTGTTCCGCTGTCTAAGTGCAGCGATACGTCAGAAGCGTTTCAACCCAACTGATTGGCAGGCTGTCCGTCGATGTCCGCGTCTAAGCAATAAATATATCCCACGGAGAGAAACGGAGGACAATATAGCGAAGAGAGAGAGAGAGAGAGCATCGTGCGAGAAAATAGAAAACGGAATTCTGCGAGCGTGCTTTCCCATTCATAGGAGAGTCGTAAAGCAAACGCGCCGGTTCCGAATAAAACCGTCCGAGACGGCCTTATATTTTTCGCGTCATGTTTCCCGCTCGACCACGTGCCGACGGCGCGTTTTATCAAAAATTCATACGTCGAATCCGCGCGCCCCTCGTCGATCGTGAGGGGGAGATTGACGTGACCGCGAGACCACTACCGGAGAGCTACGCAGATTGTATATGAATATATACGTGAAATATATTCGTCTACGAGAGAGAGTTGTCTTTTGTGCTGGTCGTCGCAAAACCCGAACGTTTACTTTATTAAATATCGTGGAAATATTGTACGAAAACTCGAGAGATCAGAGCGCGCCCCACGGCGAACGAACGAGGCATACAGTTTGCGACAGAGAAATGAAAATTTCTCTGCCTCTTCCAGCATAAATCCACTTGGCCATTTGGCGCGCTCTGTACGATCCATTTTCATTTTTATGCACGCCGGGATGAGAGAGCGAGCGAACAGGAATGAGGGTCGCGGCGACAGGAGGTGTACTCAGATAACGGTATGTACCGAGGGATGGACAGAGAGAGAAAGAGAAGGGGGGCAGAGAAATAACGTGGGAAAGAGACAGATATGCGGCAGAGTGACAGAGACAGCTTGGTCCGGTTCGCGGCCCGGTTAATAAATATCAACGGTATGCAAATAAAGTCAATCGTTCGATCGTTTGAATTTTAATTCGTCGAAATGCGAAATTAAATTTGGTAGCGCGCTGCAGCTACGAGCTGTGCGGCGGCGTACATTTCGTGCTGTTGCGCGTCCATTGCCGATAAATCGAACGTTACGTCCGCAGGATATTACTGTTGGAGTGTTCGAGCGCCAGAGGGAACGGCGGCCAGGAGAATTATTAATCGGCCATGGACTTCTCCAATGCGGCTCCAATCCTCCTCTACCCTTGTCCCTCCTCCCTCCCTCTCTCCCTCCCTCTCTTCCCTCGCCCCCCACGAGTGTAGCGCTTTTAACAATGAGCGCGATGTATTTTCACCGTTGTTCCTCCTTGCTGGCGAATATCATATGGGTAAATAATATATGGAATATCGCGATATGCGGCGAGCGATAAATATAATTAACGATATATAGAGAATGCAGAAACAATTTATTAATGATTCATTACGTTAATGAATGATATCAAAGTGGCGAAGAAAATTAGAGAATTCTCTAACGATAATTAATAATACATATGTAATATTTCATACGTACGTCAAATTCGAATTAATCAGAACGCGCAGGAAAAAATCATATTTTTCTCTTTTGATTCGATTTGCCAGAAAATTTCCAATTTTTCTGCGGCGGCGAAAGATGACAACGCTCGGCAGATATTCTGTGTCAATTCTCGAAAAATAATTAATTACACATGTGGCATTTTTAGACGCACGTCAAAAATCGTCAATTTGAATTTCAATCTGAACGCGCGAGAAAACTGCGAAAAAATACATATTTTTCGTTCAATTTTTCTCTTCCGATTCGATTTGTACAATTCCCGTTTCTCGATGCAGCGAAACAAAGACAACGCTCAGAGAAGATTGTCAATTCTCGAAAGATAATTAACAATACGTATACGGTATATATATATATTTTTTTTTTTACACATACGTCAAATTCGAATTCAATCTGAACGCGCGGTGAAGAAAAAATCTCGTAAAATCTTTCAATTCAATTTACGATTTCACAATTTCTCGATGCGGCGAAAGATGACGACGGCGTCGATTCTGTCGATTCGCGGACGCAAAACGGGATAATTATCATTAACGAGCTATTACCAGCGGCGAGGTCATCAATCGTTTAATTTTCTCTCCGGGAAGGTCTCGCAACTCTCTGATACTACTCGCCGGTCTGATATACCGGCGAAGTGGACCCACCGCGCGGGTGGCGAAGTGTATAAGGGGCCATTGTTCACTTCCTGTTTTGAATATCGAATTTACGAGCAAAGTTGCGCGGGTCGCGCGCACGCGAAATTTACCTCTCGCGCGCCGCCTCGGTTTCTTTGACCCCTCACCGCCCTGTTTCCCCTTCGTCTCTTTCTCGAACATCTCCCGCGCGCTGCTGCCTATAACCCCTTTCCTTCCACGCCGCGGCGCGAGGTCCCAACTTGGACCGTAAAACTTTACTCCGAACTCGTATCCGAAAGGTGAGCTTTTCCCTTAAGCGTTCTCATGCGGAGAAGTGGAGAGAGAGAGAGAAAGAAGAGAGAACAGCGGAAGGAATAGAAGAGGAGGAATGTGCCAGAACAGAGTGCTCCGAAGGAGTCGCTTCGAATTCTATGGTATCTCGTTCTTGGAAGGGAAAATCGATCGATCGCGCGCGCGGAGTCGCGCGTCGGAGGGCGCGAGGTTACCTGCGGAAGACAGGATATACGTGCACGGGGGGGGAGCGCGCAAACACCGACGCGACGGACCGCCGACGCTGTACACACAAAGGATAGATGTGGAAGACTCGGCGGGTGAACGACGACGTCTTCCTTTTCCTTGCCCAAGGCGTTCCTTTGCCCGACGAGCGCCTTCGTACGCCACGCGCGCTTTTATCAGGGAAGGTCGAAGAGAAAGAGAAGAGACTCGGGACGGAGGGAGGGGGGAAGAAAAGAAAAGGAGAGAAGAGACAGAGAAAGAGAGAGAGGACTGAATAAGTCGGAGCGCGGAGAGAGAGCAGATAGAGAGGTTGGGAGCCAAAACCGCGTTTGAGACTCTCTTGGTCTTGAAACGCCGCCGAGTTCTTCTCGACGAGCTGCTCAAGTGGTGCCGACAAACGCGGCGAGCTCCTCTTCCACCGGGTCAAAAATCGAAGGTTAAGGTACCTAACTCTTCAATCCCCTTCTTCCACCCTTTCCAGTTGCACTCTCTCGCAACTCGGTTCCGCTCTCTTTNNNTCTCTCTCTATCTCTCTCTCTCTGCGGAAAAGCGGGAGAGATGTCCGAGGTCGTCCGGACTCTAAAACGATTTCGCAGCACTCCGCCATGTGAAGATTCCATTTCCAAATTGCACTGTTGGAAAATGCTCGTCGCCTATCGTCGCGTATTTCGAACACACGCGACGCGTTAAAATTCTTCTTACGTTGCAACCGCAATTTCACAAAATTGCTAAAAAAAAAATTATTTTACGATGTAGTCAAATTTTGTAGATTTTGTGTGCGAGTTGGTTTTAATCAAATTAGTGTGTACGAATAAGTAATTAAGACAGGGTCGAATATGAACCAATTACAAGAATAGAAAAATTTACATCTCATTTAGAAACAAGCTAACGTGACATAAACGGGACGAGATTTATTGCGACAAACATTTTTGATATCCGCAAAAACGTTTCGAACAAAACGACGATAGCAAACGAGCTAAACTTTAATGATGAGCTCCAACGCCCACTACCCAGCTGAGTGTGAAAAAGAGTGTGGAAAAGAGGGTTGAACAAACATACGAGAAGGACGCGCAAGTATCTCGAAGTATTTGGACTCGGTGGTATCGGAAGCCGTCTCCGCGGACGTAAAAAAAACTTTCCGGCGCGGAAGACGTCAAAGTTCTTTATCTGCGGATCACGTACGAGCTATTCCGCGAAATTGGCCGGTGTTTCGTCGAGGCGGATGGCGCGAAAAAATATCTTTCGCGTTTCCGTCTCACTCCTCGCAATGCTTCGCGGACGTGTCGCCGTAAAAAAAAAAGGGGAAGATAGCGATCGTCTCGGGGAAAGGAAGGATCAATCGTAAAACGGCGAAACAAAGGCGCGAACAAACGAAAAATGATTTTTTCCCATTTGTTAAAGCCGTCAGCGTCAGCTTTCCCCTCGCAGCGATGATTTTATCGGATCACGTTATCGATCTCAGTCCGATAGATTGATTTTTGAGGATTGCAAAATGTATCATGCAAAAACTAATCAGATTGCGAGATCAAATGATATTTTGCTACCGCAGAGAAAACTATTGCAAATACACATACACAAACACACACGCACATACACGCCTCGGGGAAACTTTTAATGTTTTAAATTGCAATGTCTCTTTTTGTTTTGTTTAACTGAAATATATGACGCGTGAATACGCGACGCAAAAATAGCGACGGAAAAAGTGCCGCGGCAAAAATGAGTGTATTATGTTACTGTGACGCTCACAATAGCGAGATTATCATTGAAGCTGGTGGGCGCGCAAGTGCCCGGCGGGGGTGAATAGCGAGCGTTTTATTAAAATTAGTGGCGTCATTACGGAACGTTTGTCCCGTATAATATTGAATAAGCCGTATTGGCGGTGTCGCGCGCGACCAATGGCGTGCGATCGCGAGTAACGAAGTTTCGGACGGTCGTGTCCAAACGCGGTTTAGATCGCGAGAGAGTTCAGATCAGAGATAAAAACCCGGTGAAACCGCCTTCGACATTCCGTAAGATCACGTGCTGGTTTTAAAGCGTTAAAACCCGCGAGTTTTCACGAACGAACCGACGTCATCAAAGCGCCGCGCGCGTGCTCCTACGTAATCCCATTGATATTGGATCTTACGAGCGCACACAAGGCGCGCGTAGAGAGAAACGCGGAAATCGATCGGCGGGCAGAACGGACGAACCGCAAAGGAACTTAAATGAAGCGAGGCTGCGTAAATAGGCAGAAACGAGTCCCGGAGGAATCGTCGGATGTTGTCCACACGTAGTCAAAGCCTCGCTTTCACGTAATCGCTCGACTCGTGCGCACGTTCTTGCTCGAGATTAAAACGCACGATTAAACAAAAATGAATAGAATTTTTTTTTATTGATGTGCTATGTTTTCCGCGGACGAACGCGGACAAACGTATTGTTTTTTTTTTTTTTTTTTTACATACATGTTTAGGTAGAAAAATACGCGTGCCAAGGTAAAAAAGTATGTGGGTCGAAATTCCGAAAAAATATTTTCCGCATATAAAGCGCATATCTCTGTCTATAGACGCGCGACGACCCCACACGTCCTCTCTATGCTGATTTTAAAATGGCGCTTCGCTCGCGAACAAATCGTGCAAACAGCGCGAAAAGCGAAAAACAAAACCGAAAGAGACGAAACACGAAGACGTCGACTGGTATGACGAGGAGAAGGACGTGCCGCGCGCGCAGCGGGGATTAGAAACGCGACGTTGGCCTGAATTTCGCCGCGGCGGAAAATCTGTTGGGAAAATACACGGTTCATTGTGCCGCGCGGCAGTTTGACAAATTGTGTGTGTCTACAAAACCCACTCCACGTACCTCCACACCGCCCCCTCCCCCCGCGCCTCTTTTTCTCGTCCGATTTCATAGCCGTCGAGAAACTCGCGCGGAATTTGTCAGCGAAAAGTAAAAGAGGTACGTACACACGTCGTGCTTTTGATGTCGCGCGCGTCGATACAGAGAAACGTTATTTCCTCAGACATTAAACACGAGGGGACGTTTGATCGCGATTCTAAAAAAATTTTCTATTTTCACATTTTCACATTTCGTGTAAAAAAACCAAACAGTTTTTGCGATACAAAATAACTATTGGTGCAAATGCGCGAGGGACGACTAAGAATTTCAAAAGCTAGGACTTATTTTATTTTGTCCGATCGATAGAAGAGTCGGATTAGATAATTGGACTTCGAGCAGAATGCTTCTGGTGAAAGGTAGAGATTGATAAATCCTCGACATTTCATTTCGAGCAGTGCTGCATCTGGCGAATGAAAGGACGGGAGAGAGAGAGAGAGAGAGAGAGAGAGAGAGAGAGAAGGAGAGAGCATACGGGCAAAGAGCGAGAGTGGCCGAGGAGAGCGAGGAGGCGAAATACATGGCGTGTCCGGTAAATTGATCGAATCAAAAAGCTTCAGGGCCAATTTGCCCGGCACGCTCGCCAAATCGTTCTCCTCTTTGCGCACCCCCGCACCTTTCGGCCACGATGCTCGTCTCTAGTTACCACGTACGCACTGCAAAATTTTTCCGATCTTCTCTTCGTCGGCCGGACGTACGTCGTACGTTCGCGCGAACACGCGCTTAATGGTCGTAAAAACGACGGGGAAGGCGCGATTGCGAGATCGGCGATTTTTTTTTTTTTTTCGCCCGCGTTTCCGGTGACGTGCGAAAAGTACAGCGAGACGATTTCGGGAGGCGATAATGCAGGCGGACGTGTCGCTTTGGACCAGAAAATGTCCGCGGGAACCTTGTCCTTTTCGCTGAAAATCGCCGCCGCCTCGTTTCTCTCGCGCATTTCGCGCGCTCGTACGCATTCAGTCATTCGGACTGTGTTGAACGAGGCACACGGACTCTGTCGGAAATTTCGAAATCAATTACAAACGCGTAACTAATTCCGACGCGCAAACCAGCGCGAGTTGAGTTACCTTTTCGTCGATTTCCGCGACGTAATGCGGCTACAGCGAAGTTGTCGTTAATCTCGAAACTTGCGTTGAATTAACGCGGGGCGTTCGTTTTTAATCGCCCTGCGCTCGGGCGTTCTAAGTGCAATTTGGGTTAGCGTGTACGCCGCGTCGCGCTACGTTCGTGCGAAACTTTTATTAATCGTTCCGGATTACGACATCGCGCGGTAACGCGCTTTCGCGTGAGCTTGGGCATCGCCATCCGAAGCCCATTTCAAAGTTACGTCGCGCACAACAAACGTGTGTAGCAAGCACCTAAATGTAAAATTAGAACATCTTGCATTAACAACTCGAATGGCTGGTTGTAACAGTTGTTGTTAACATCTTTAGAGGCATAGACGCCACTCATCGAAATAATTGAGAATAGACACATCGACGTTATCGGAAACCAATATGTTTGCTAATGTTAATTTTATATATTGGCACGTTTTATAATTTAAACTTGGATTTAAATTTTACATTTTATTCATTGATTCTCTCTCTTGAACGATCCGACTCCGTTGAGATGAATTTCTCCGGCGCGACATATATACTTAGAATTTCTATATGAGAACATATAAAAATATTTTATTGTTAAAAAAAGACATCGCGCGCTTATATTGTTTATAGACGTCGAATATTCACGACGCGCATAGCCGCGCGGTGTGTCACCATAAATATTTAATCGAATTTTCACGAAGATTTACTTAGCCCGGCATCGTTCAGAAAGTATCCCAGGGTCGCGGAAAATCTGAAAGATTCATGGAAACCGCTTTCCGTAGTCTTTCCGGATTAACGATATATACTCGCTAGCGGCAGTCTCTCGCGCGTCGCCGCTGCCGCCGTCGCCGTCGCCGCCGACTGGAGAAGGGATCGTTCCTCAGAAACCGGAAATGAGGCGGTCGTTCGTCCCGCGGATGGTTGAGCGAGACGGCGGAAAAGCGGGAATGGGGAATGTGGCAGATCTTTCGTGGAAGGGGATGACGACGCGGAGTTTGCTAGTCGCCGCGGTGGTAGCCGTTCGTCTCGATCGATGCGCTCGTAATTCCGACCGAGTCGCGAACGCTCTGCCGATCGATACCGCAGATTTTCCAGCTCTTTCTGATTTTCTCTCTCTTTCTTTCTCGTGAGAATCGTGGAGGGCCACGGGACGGAAACTCCGAAAGGCGGTCGCGCGACGGAGAGAGTGGATGCGCTCGAAATTCCGCGTCAATCCGTGGAATTAAAAGCCCGAGAAGCGAATTTAAGTTCGCTCCACCTTTCCCCCTATTCCGTTTTAGGAGGTAAAGAGCGAGGCGGGCAGCAGAGACCAGGGGAGTGAGGGATCTATCTTCGAGGTTGGATGGTCTGGGAGCTCTTGGCTGAAACGCGTCGGACGACAGAGAAAGCGAGGGGTCGGCTGTGGGACGCGAGGAGGGTGGCTGATAAGATAAGGGTGAGAAATCGCGGCGTTCCTGGATGCGGTAACATTAGACCGCCGCCGCGCTGCCGTTCGACCATATCCCCGTTCTTCTCTCCGTTCCCTTTCCCCTTTCGGCGAGCGCTTTGGCTTAACCGCGGAGGTTAAAGTAACTCCCTTTACCTCCGCCGGCACAGTATCGTTATGTCGCGCATGGACGATATAGGTGACCCGTCGCTCGGATACCGAGCATTGTGTGCAGCTCCGTGTACTACCGAGTTTCGGCCTTGGATCTGGCGAACTGGTTTAGAGAGGACGGTGTAGCACCAGATTAACGGCGACTACGACAACGTAATGAACCGAGAACGGATCGCGCAGATCCGGTTTACACCCCCGGAGTGCTTACGCGGTTTATCGACCTGGCTTTCGTGCCTCAAATTCAAGGATTAAACGGCGTCTTCGTCATCTTGAATATTTTACGGCACGTATCGAGACAACTCGAGTCGCTTGTAACGTTGACTTAGATCGCGTTTAAGAATGAGTCTCCGAAAAAACATGGCGATATACATATCGATCGATCTCTCTCCCAGATGGGGTCGCCTATTTCCCCGCGACTCTGTATAATTATGCCGTAGCTCTTAAGCTCGATTACGCACACGTCTGCTTGAGTTTAATTAGAGAAAGGATCGGTTAATCTCCCCCCCCCGTTCAACGACGAGACTTTCGCGAAATGATACCTGCTACCGAGTTTGCCGCGCGCGCTAAGAGAGCTGTTTCTCACACACGTTATCTCCGCAACGGTCAAGCTACTTTGAGGATTTTAGTTTCATTCCAAAATAAGATTGATTTTTTTTTCTCTCTCACAGTTGCTTTTTAGTCTTTTTTTTTTTATTTTTTTTATTTTTTTTTTTTATTTTGTGTGTGAATACGCAATTCGAATTTTCGGTGCGATCGTTACTGTGTGCGTGCGCGCGCGCCATGGATTTGAATGATTAATGTTAAAAGCGTAGGCGCGTCTAATCTTTAATACCATCCGCGGGTTTAGAATAAATGAGAGATGTGCGTCGAATAAAAGATTCAGTAGGTCGTAAATAAAAACTATAAAATGCTAAAATGCGACTGTTGCCACGTCGTCGTCGTACCGAGAGTAAGTCGCGTGTGTTGAAATAAAATGAAGAAACTGAAGAAAAGTCGTGTAAATTTGCCTTATCGCCGATAACGGGGTCGCGAGCGTGGCTAATCGGTGAAGAAGATGGCTGTGACAAATATTAAAGAGCGCCACTCCCCGAACGGCTCTTATCTTAGATCGAAGGAAGAAAGAGAGAGAAAGAGAGATGATCGTGTACGGTGGTTTCCGTGGTCGAGCGAAATGGCCACGCCAGTTCTTTACCCTCGTCGACGACGAGCACGTCTCGGGAGTGTAAAAAGTAATAGGTCCCTGAAGCGCACTCGCGGATGTTACCGTCCCATGGTGACGAAGTATTTATCTATCTCCCGTCTGATTGGTCGTCAGGATGTATAAGCGGGTAGGTAGATATCGATGCGCGCATGAATACTGCAAAAAAAAAAAAAAGAAAAAGAAAAGCGACGTGTTCGAGAACGAACGATATTTTCACGACGAGATAAATACCGCCAACTTGTCCGACGAGATATTTCATCGATACATATAGATATTGGTGCCGCTTGATTAAAAGCAAATTGAGAGATACACATTTGACATTTCCGTGACGCGCGTTTTTCGAAAAGCTCCGAGCGAATATTTCGCCGGGGTCTATTAAGATTTCGTTCTCATTAAGAATTTATTTCGAATCTGTTGCTCGTTTTGCCCGTAGCTCCTCACAGCCGAGAGAATTAAATTTTAAGTTGTAATCGCGGATAAGGGCCTCGCAAAGAGAAAATGAGTGGAACTCGTAGATATTAAAGCGAGTGAATTGAAATGAGCAAAAATTGCGGGAATTGTGTACCTTGTCGTCGACATCTCTCTCTCTCTCTCTCTCTCCAGCGCAAGAAAAAGCGAAGAGAAAATAACGGTCCCGTTGTGTCGGGATGAAAACGAGCAAAACACAAAGAGAGAGAGAGAAAGAGAGATAGGGAGAGCGGTAAGGAGGGAGAGAGAGAGAGAAAATGAAGTATTCGCGAGAAAAAGTAAACAAAAATTTTACAAGGCAAATTTGATCGCGACGGTAAAGTACACTTGCATAATAAATACGTTTGAATAAGAGTACACGCGCGCGCGCGTGAATAGTAATTATTATAAATTTATTATATTTTTGAACTTTTGAATATTATTATCATTACTACACATTTATGTGACGAATTTATTTGTCTTTTTATGCGGAAACTTACAAGAATTGATTATAAATCAAACCTTTTTTTTTGTACTTTGTTAATTTTATTCCGCATTGTTTATCGATGTGCTTGCGTTTCCATCAAGTTTTTCATTAAACGATCACATGTGTGCGAGAGATTTCGCAATCGTCACATTTATTACATTTTAACATTTACAATTTTCGGTCTCTAATCGATATCGGATTATATTTGTATTGGATTTTGCAACGTTTATCAATACGTTTTATTTCTCAATTTTCCAAATTGTCATTAATTACATCAGCGTGGGGGGAAGGAAAAAATTCAGTCGGAAGTGTTTTTGTGACTGAAATATCATCGTCATTTGTACCATATGTGTTTACGAGCGTGCACAAGTGTCATAATCTTGCTCTGTGGTGTGTGTGTGTGTGTGTCGTCCGTGTCATTCAATTTACTTAAAGCACACGTTTCCTCTGCGGAACGAAAAGTAGCGAGATCCAGTTGTAGTCAGACACGCCTGGCGTGAACGTGGCGCGCACTGACATAACGGAGCGAAGCGCACGCAAAAGGAGCCGTGAAATAATATTGTAAAAAACGTCGCCTGACTCTGTATAGGTATATCGTGCCGTCGCTACGTTGATAAAGCCCGTTATAAAGTTTACATCGCGAAAAAGACATCGTGAGAAAATGCTTGTTGGCCTATAAACGATAACCCACTTTTCAGTAAATATCGTGATTTGCAATCACGCGCACCTTGTGTGTACTCGTAAACAGTATTGTATGCCGCGTGTGTTTTCCTGAAATATTTATCATTAGTTGTAGAACAAATGGGAGAAAAAAATGTGACGTAGAAAAATGCTTGTTTGTTTATCTTCCGTGTGCGTAGTTAAAAAATTCTAATTATTGTCGCGTGAATGTCGTACGTTATCTGTCTGTATTAAAACACGCATGTGTTAAAACGTGTATTTGCACGCACATTGAATAAACTACTAAGATTCGAATTGATTTACAAACGCCACGTAATAATAAGATGACAGAATTTCGCGAAAGCGTTTTCACGGAACAACATTTCTGCTGGAATAGCAAGAAGATTAGTCACTAAGCTTTCTAAGCTTGTTAAATTTGTTGCTTTGCCAACAACGTTGGTGAAGCAACAAAAAATTCAAGAGACTTAGCAGATTTTTCTTGCTGGTCGTAGCAAACCTTTTTTCTCCGCGATTATTACCTTGTTTTTACGAATATCTCGATAATTAGAGAGCGACCGTTGCTCGACACTTTTTTTTATGGAAAAGGACGATTTATTGATCGGTTGATGAATCGAGTTCTTCTAATTCGATCTTTTTATTTATTTTTTTTTTGCATCATCGTCTTACACGATTCCTCGACGCTAAGAGATAATTTATTCGCTGGCTATTAACGCGGCGTGCCACGTGTCGTTATATATATATATATCAATCGGCTCCGGCTCTATTATTACCGAGTCGACGAGAATGTTCCCCTATCCCCCGACACAATGAAACTCCATTATTTACAATCGCATCGCGACGCGCGATATCCTGCGAATAGATATTTCTACGAGCGTGCAGTCAGGCAATAATGTATCTCGCTCGAAATGGATGCTAATGGATCCGTCGATAGAGCGGAATCTTGCATCAAGTTCTCTACCAATCCTACCCACTCGTCTCTTAATGGTCGTCATTACTTTTTTTTTTTTTCATTTTTGCTCGGGAGTTATTGTAATTTTTGCAAATAAATCAAAGTTTCTTCATTCGATTTTGCAACAATTTATCTTCTCAAGTTTAACCAAAGATTGACGTGGTTTTTTGCATATAAATATGTAAAAAAAGAGATTGAGCATAAATGTTTTAAGTGACAATGTAAAGTGCTGAGATGAGACTCGTCTATGTTCAATTTCCAGACAAGAAAGCTGAGAACGTTTCCGTTTATAAAAAAAAAAAAAAAGAAAACTACCATTGCAACGACACGTGCGAATCGAAAAAACATATTGCGGCTTCTTCAGACTCGTGTTTCAAAAAGTAATGGTCTTTCGTGTCACTATTGTCAATAGATATTACACAATGAGATAAATCGAAGAAATAAGAAAAACTTGTTGCGTTTTGCAGCGAACGGCGACAAGACCCGTGCTCGATACATCAATCGGCGATTTTTTTTCTTCCGCGTAAAAAATTTGCGTGAACACGCGCCCGTATGCTTTTTATCGTATTCGACGGTCGGGAAATGGAAATGGAGGTTTGGGATCTTGAAACGGCACGGAACCGACAGCGGTCGGACGATGGCGTTGAGATCCAGGCGAATCTCCCGAGAGGGAAGGGAGGTGAAGAGGCCAGTGCACCACGGACGTGCACGTGAGTATGCGGGCGTAAATATATCCCATGAATTTAGGTTAGCATGCGAGCAAAACCGCAGCACTTCACAGAGAGACTCGTGCCCGTTTAATTATTGTCCAGTCACGGAGACGATAATCGGACTGAATTAACGTGCCGGTCCGGTCAACAGTTAAGCCAGTTCGCTATCCGGCCCTCGGTGTGATTATGACGTCGTCCGACCACTTTCCGAACAAACATTTTTCTTCTCTTGCAACGAAAAAAGCCGCAAGAGAGTAGCCGTTACAGTCGCGTATACAGTCGCGGAAGTTCTATTATCGGAAACGCCTCGCAAGTGTCTCGGCCGCGCAGAGGGTCGATCTCTCTCTCTCTCTGAGTGAGTGTGTGTGTGGCGATTCCGGAGTAATTAATAACCAGGTGTACGATTGTATAATCAGTCTCGTTAATGGCGGTGGCGCGGCGGCGCGACGGCGCGACGCATAAAGCATCACGCTTAACAACTCGCGGGGCCGCGCGCGCGTATCGATTTCCCAATTTATCACCCAATTTCCGAAAGCAGCTTTCCGCGAGGCAATGCGTAATACTCTCGCGCGCGCGAAGCACCGGCATGAAGTATTACAACAGGGTCATCACGCAGCACGCCGTCGCCGCACACGACGGGGCGTATAAAGTATAATAATTTAATATAACGCCAAGTATCGGGAAACTCGCAGCAGTATATAATACAATAGGTAGGAAACCGATACGGTTGGATGGAGTCGCGGCGAAATATTCCCGATATAATGCCCGCGCGTTGCTCCTTTCTTCTTCACTCGGGCGCGCGCGCCCGGTTTAATCCACAGAAATTCCACGTACCTAACCACTACGCCCCGATATTTCCCATAGTCCCTTCGCTGTAATACTTTTCCTATAATTCGCAAAAGAAAGTCGGAAAATGCGCGCGCGTGTCGCTTTTCTTTTTTTTTGCGCGCGCGCGAGAGTTGGAAGAAACATTGGGCGAAAGATTGATCTAAATAAGCATCGGGGCGAGAGAGAAGTTCCTCTCTTTTTCTCTCTCTCTCTCGCGCGCGGAAATATATTTTGTTCGAGAAAGAATTCAGTTTTTCTCTGTCGGTTTAAATGCATTTTGTTTTCACGCGGCTGCTTTATTAATTTTGTGAAATTTGTCGAATATATACGTGATACCTCGGCGAACAATATCGGTTATCCATCGCGCCGATAAATGTTTAAAATTATGACACGCACACCGTCGCACGCGCCGAAATCAACGTAATATCAATGTATGTGTATAGCTCACACACACAGAATTTCAGTTGGCGACTAATGCCAAAGCGTCGCACTAAACGCAGACCGATATCGTATCACTTGAATGAACGTTTATTATTGTCGCCGTAAAATTCCCCGACGAAAGCATATCCGCGCATTGAAACGCAGAATTACGTACAATAATGCGAAAATCGCGAGCGAGAATGCGCTTTGAAATTATTACCGAATCAATAAAAAAAAAAGAATAAAAAAAAAAACAATTTATTTAGAGCGGAGAAACAACGATAAATTTTTTGAATAATGTTCTCGATGGGTTTGTTTTCTCAATTTATTGTCGCGCGCTCAAGTCGTCGCGCTTTGAATAATTGCGAGATAAGATTCGCAGACGAAGTGACACGCCGAAGGAGACGAAGAACTTTTCACGCGAGTAAACATTTCGCGAGAATTCTCAATGTGAGAAGAACACAACAACATGAGTCAAACAGAACAACAAGGAAAAGACAGAACGAGAGAGAAAAAGAGTTTTTATTCTCAAACGTCTCCTTTAACTTTCCGGAAACACGAGATTTTTTCGTCGTTTAACGCTCAAATTTTTTTCGAGATTGAATTGGGAACGAAATGATGATTTCTTTGACGGGATCAATCTCGATGTAAATTTTCCGGTGGCGCCTTAAGAAAAGCTTGCTTACTTTTGAGAACTCTCGTTAGGCAAACTCCTTAAAAGCCCATTCAACTTTCTCTTTGACGATGGCATAGACGATTACGCGGCGAAGGACTCAAAGCAAATTACGCGGTCCGAATCGTGTTCGCGGCGCTGAATAGACAGAAATGGAAACGACAAGAGAAACGAAAAGAGTTTCCTGGCAAAATGGATTCGCGGAGCCCAGGCATATCTGTTACATCGCGTAGTCACGGACTCGCGGCTCGTTGTTTTCTACAGTTCCAAGTTTCGCTGACGAATGTACGATATGATCGGATAATACGATCGATCGGTCGTGCGCGTATTCCGGCAAGTTTTTCAAATCAACTCGGCTCGTCGCCCGACGGAAGTCGGTCGGTCAGTTTTCATTTCCTGATTTTTTTTTTTTTTTTTTGCACCAAACACGCTTCAACATCTCGCAGGTGATTTAAATGCTAATTATTTAAGATTAAAAACTGCGTCACTTTTAACAAAAAAACGCATAAAACATACATCGCAATCATTTCGTTATGGTTAGAATAACGAAGTTTTGATTGCAAAAGCGCAAGCGTAATATCGTCCAAGTGCCAATGCACAAAAGCTCGGAAAAAAAAAAAAAATAGCTCGCGAACTGGCGACGCTGAACGGGACGCGGAATTGCAGCGGAACGCCGTCGTGGAAACTTTCTCGGGATACAATTTCGATACCACGAAAGCCAGAATCGTCGTCGTCGTCGTCGTCGTTGCCACGTACTCGTGATAGCCGTGAATACGTAGAATTTCTGTCTGCAGTGTTTGCCGTCGGCGTTCATCGAAGCAAACGCGTGCGCTGGCGATGCGACGAGCGTGTGTACGCGCGTTGGAGGAAACTACTATAACCGACCCATTTTCGCGAAAAGCGCTAGAACGCGTGTATGTCGGATACGCGACGACGCTTTTGTGAAGTTCTTGGCTGCGTGTAGGTACGTCGTATTTATTACAAACTGCGCGATGGCCGCGTCGGTTGCTGAAAGCACTGCCGACCCTGAGACATTTTCAGTCGGGAATGTCCGGAGTTTAATTCAAACTGCGGTAGTTCGACGTATATCGAGTTTTCATCTCTGTCTGCTTTTCTCCCTTTTTCTTATGCGCTCGTGTATGTGTGACTGTCTCGATATCAGATAAACACACCGCTAACTCGTATGCTTCCTCGTCCAATAAGCGCCGGGACGTCAAATAATGTCACATTTGGATACGATTTGCGTTTAAAGAACGCGCGGATTGTCTCGCGTTTTCCCCCGCGAGGATCTGTCGTGACACTTGAAAAATGGTTTTTACATTGATGTTATCAAAACGATGCAAGCGTCAGAGTTTCGGAAACTTTTTAGAAACCATTTAGCGGCGACGCGCGTAAATATTTAAAATCGTTTTTGTTTTTTTTTTTTTTTTTTTGTTTCAAATATTTACATTTGTCAGATTTTCTTTTTGTCGCGCCATCGTTGAAATAGCGACGGGGGTGACAAACGCGCGCGCAAGAAATGCAGTTTTAATTCTGCTTGACGATGTTAACGAGCATTTGATGTGTTATGCTTTTTGATGACTCTGATGAAACTACTCTCGAAAGCAATGGGAAAAAGAGAGATGGAGAAACGCGCATTGACGTCTTTACGACGCGCGGCTGTGAGTTTAAATAAACGTGAGATATACCCGAGGCGTCATCTTAAAATAACGTAAAAGGATGATATGCTTCACCTGATAGCGTAGGTACGTAACTGCAGTCCACGGTATGTACGCGCGCGCGCGCGCGTGTGTGCGTGTACCGTGTTTTAATTCCAGCGGGTAAATAAGGAATGCTCTAGCTTCTCATTTTGCGCGAGCAGTCTGAGCTTTCATTACTCGAGACGATGCGAGAGGCGCGTTTCATGTAGTGGAGTAGGACGGTAGTGGAGTAGGACGGTAGTGGAGTAGGACGGTAGTAGGTAAGTAGGAAAAGGAAGAGAGAGAGAGAGAGAAAAAGTAAGAGAGAAAGACAAAGAGAGAAAGAGAGAAGTAATTTCTCCATCGTACACAACTCTAGTCATGAGACCGACGTCACATCTTCAATAAGCGCGCGGAATAACCGCGCGCGCGAGAGACGGCGAAATAATCGTCACGCGCAGAGAGTTTTCCCAACACCGCAGTCACAGCAATTCTACGGTAATAACGAAAAAATAAAAAATAAAAATCTATATTACGGAGACATTTCAGAATCGTGATGCGTAGTTCATTCATTTGTGACAAACATTTCTGTCTTATTTGTCGATGATTATTAATATAATTAATTGGCTTTGAGAAAACAAGTAGAGAAAGAAAAGCTTTGACGAAATTTGACAAAAAAATATGAACTACAGATATATTGTTACTTTAGTCAGTAACTCTCTTTCTTTTTTTTCTACCGAAAGCATTGACGAGAGAGAAAGAGAGAGAAAGAGAGATAATCATTAACTATGGGCGCGAGGAGACATTGACGTATAACCCTGCCGAGTGCGTCCGTGATTACAAGTTCGGTCGAAGCGCGTTAAACCGAGCGCGTTTATCACGTCTTCACATCGCCAAAGCGATGAGAGAGAATGGGGTTTATTCGCGGCTTCGTTG
>QVNZ01018328.1:0-14308 GCA_014825645.1 Pseudomyrmex dendroicus
CCGTATTCTCACCGCGAGTAATCAATTACACGTCGGAGAATCTGCGAATCTTTTATTCAGAAATTTTACACGCAAAACGCCGTGCGAAGCGTGCGCGAACACAATAGTCCAGAAAGAGAGAACTTGAAAAAGCTTAATTATCTTTAATACATAATATCCTCGGCGTTGATTCGCAAATCGGCCGCGGACGCAACAAAAGCGAGCAAATGAATGTGTTCCTACTGCGAGTAATTAGCGCATTCTCGATTCCAGTCAATCAATAATATATATATGCGCGCGCATAATCCGTATTTGAATAAATTATCGTAAAATTCGCGAAACGCAATGAATTTTCGCATTGACCGGCTAGCCGCGAAATATATGCGCGTTTGTATTCTACATATCTGATTACTCCCATTCCTCCATCCCCGAAATCCTGATCGCCTTTGACGAGAGATTTGGCGCGATCAATTATTTCGGTTTATCATTGGCTGCATTCTCGTTTTATGAACTCGTTGTATTTTTAATCGACGAACTCTCTCGTAAAATAAAAATAACATCGCAATACCGATGTCTGTATTATTTCTCTCAAGCTGCGAAAAGCGAGTGGTATCGAGAAGTTTAATTAATTATTCCGTGAAGAAATATTTTAAACATTACTCTTCGTACCGCGAGAGAAAATACGTGCGTTTTGTAAAAAAAAAAAAAAAAAATTGCACGACTTTTATACCACCACGTCGCGGCGATGTAATATTTTTCTCCGTCTCCGCTTTATCGCATTATGCAACGGACATATCGCGCGTAGAGAAATAATATTCGCGCGTAGTTCGTATTAACTCTCTCTTTCTCTCTCTCTCTCGCGCGCGCGCGAGTTTACACACGCTCTTAACAATTCGATACGGGACTTTTTCCTCTGGAAATAAAAAACCGCCGCTTCAACAGTAGCTGGAATTTTTTCCCATCCGCACGTATATATATGAAATGGATTAAAGTGCGCAAACGAAACGGGTCACGCGCGCAATTTCTTCTCGGAGGAAGAGGAGCGGTCGTTATCGTGTTTTTTTTTCGCACGTACACCCTCCCCGTGGCCTGTCAGTTAGCTGCGGTCACTGGGTCACATCCACCCTCCTCGTTACACGGGAGCGTTGTACTGGACAGGTAGGCGATGGCGCACGCGGGTTATCTGTTTGTATTTGCATTCGTATTTGTTCGACCGCCGCGGTCATTTGCATTTCCGCCGACGCTACGTATTTCGTAACGAAAAAACACCGGGTGTCCCCGTTGTCGCGCGCGTTGTCTTTTGTATATATATATATATTTTTTTTTTTGTTTTCGGTCTTGCGCAATCGCACGTAAATTCCCGTCCGGCTTGCATGTGTATTTGCGCGTTAACGAGCGTAACCATGGTCGCGTGTTCGCGACTTCGCTCGTCGTAAATTACACGCACCGCATTTCCGGATCGGCGGCGGCGGCACTTTGATGAATTTTACAGATAATCGCGCTTCGCGTAATTAAAAATCATGGGTGCGTACACACGCGGAGTGTTTACTCGCGGAGTGTATACTCGCGGCGCGTTTCAATCGGCGGATACTTATCGGAGTCGTAAACGAGTTTTTCGTTCTCTGACGAAGTCGCGATCGATATTTTCCGGAACGTAATGCCGCACTTGCTCAAGAGTTCACAGACACAATTTGGTTAAAACACAATCGCGCGCAACCTTTCTCGACGGAGAAATGTTCCGACTGATTAACCGTTGTTTAATGGCGGCGAGTATTTAATTAGCCAGACGACGCAACGAAAGTAATTTCGCTCAAGTCGAACAAGGTAACCCTCCTTCTATCGCGAAAGGTTAAACGTTGTGTATATTGTGTAATTGTACTCGTTTAACCGAGGAAGCGGTACATACGCTCACGCGCGACTCGGCGCGTCGCGATGTCGCGCCGTGTACGGACATCTCGTGTCCTTTGGCGCGCGTACCGATGCGGAACACATAACGGGCATCCTTCAAAGACTCTCTCCCGTATGTTTCATCGCGCGAGAAACCGCGCGTACGACGCGCGTTGATGCAAGATTTTTAGAACAAATTTTACATGTAATGCAACAGAACGTTTTTATTACATTAGTGTGATTAAAAAAAAAAATACAAGTTGTTGAAAAAATATAAAAACTTTGAGAAAAGTTACAGGTTTGTCAAAAAAATATTGTCGAAAATGCTGAATAGAATCAGACAATATATACATGGACACGTTTTATTATTATCTTACAAATTTGTTACTTTTATGAAAAAAATGTTTAAGAAAGTCCGAGAGCTTCGAGACTTTATTTTCTCCGTTCGTCGAAGTTTGAAATTTTATTTCGACAGGAAATACTTGTGTGAATTTATCAAACACGATGTGTTCCGGGCCATTTCGAACATTCGGAAACTTTCGGCGACGCGATTCAAAAATTCCGCGGAAATTACTTGGACGGGGGAGATGAGAGAGATCGGAAGTTTCTTATCCGCCGGACAATCCGTTCGGTTCGATGCGCACGATGGCGCCTCGGCCAGGAAAATGTCAGATTTTCTCGGGCAAGACGGCGATACACAACGTGTAATACGCGGTGTATCAGAGACGCGCATCGTCGGTGTGCCATTAACGTGCTCCAGTGTTCCAGTGTGTCTACGGTGCCGTACTTTCCGCTCGTTCATGCCCTCCCCCGCTCATTACTCCCGCGGGAGAACCCCGTTAATTTCGCGTCTGCGTGTGCAGGATGAGGAGAGAGAGTAGCATACGGGCGCGTGCTTCCCTTCTTCTGTCTTTCCAGCTTTCCTGCTTCGCTCCACCCCGATACTTCCTTCCCTTTCACCCTCCGCGCGCTCCCACCCTCTAGCCTCCGGTGTGTATCCGCGCTCTTGTATCCTTGGTGTTTCTCTTCAGCGATATCCCGCGTTATCCAACCTTTTCTCCCGTGCTCGCGTCGCCTGACTTTTCTTCCTCTCTATCTTTGTTTTTTTTCTTTTTTTTTTGCTCGTCCCTTTGTTCGTTACAAGAGATACATTATTTCTTATTTAACTTCTGCAGCTGATGAATATCTTACGTAAGCAGTTTTTGAAAGCTTAGTTGTAGTGCGTTTTTTGTTTTTTGAGGATTTCAATTAATTCCGTTCCAGCATTTTGTTATTTCGCGGAAACGCGTGTTTTTGTTCGCGTCCCGATGCGATGAATTTTAATTTTTCTTGTCCCGCATTTTTCCGCCCCCTCGCCCTCGATGTTTGCGTTAGGTTGTTACAAGGTGTTCTCTTTCTCTCTCTCTCTTTCTCTCCTCCTTTCCCTCTCATCGACAATCGCCACATTCGCCACTTCTTTTTCTCGCATTTCTCACTTTTATCGCGGTAACGGACCCTTTTCTCCCTTTTTATACGCAGAAGTTGGGCGCCAGCATACTTACGGGCCGTTAAACTGCAGACAGCATAAATAAATACGCGAATTCGGTTAGCCGGAAATTACGACGAGCGAGAGAGGAAGGAGAGACGCGGAAAAATCTCGGAAATGGGCGCGAGCGAATACACGCGGCGCGGTTGAAAACGCAAAAAGCAATTAATATTAATTAGCGAGTAACAATTTGTAAACCTCAAAAAAAAAAAATCCATTTAATAAACATTGAGAACAATTCAAATATCTCAGCCTCATCAGAGCGAAGTCTCGAAGTCTCATTTGCCTTTAAAGCCCGCAAAGTCGAAAAATAAATTGAATCTCTGAGAAGCTGTTTTTATTAATATATTAACGAGAGAATATTCAAATTGCGCTCGTAAAGCCCGAGTTAGAAATTTCGAAGTCGCGGAAAATTTACTTCCCCTAATCGCCGTATGATTAAAGCGTTTTATCATGGAACGCCTGACACGATTCTCCATCCGAAATGCGTTACGGCCTCTCTTTCTCGCGCGTAAGTGCATCTGGCGGTATCCGGTTATGTTTCTCGCATTAAACTCGAGGCGCGCGTTGCTCGTTCTCGCGATATATTAGATGACGATGTAAATAAAATGAGTGGCACACTTTACGTCTCTCTCTCTCTCTCTTTCTCTCTCTTTCCGCGAGATCGATAGCGGACTTTTAACGATCGTCGCCTTCTTGGATTTCAATTCTCATTTCTCGCGCGCGAATCGATACACGAACTGTCGGCGACGACGACGACGACGCTTCCGCGGTCATTCATCCGCGATTTCTCTCTGGAAACAGAAGCCGCCGCGCGAGGCGAGAGCGAAATTCGCATCGATCAGATTCCATAAGCGTTGCCAATCGGCGCACTCTCTCTCCTCTTGTGATTTCCCTTGGCGAAACGGTACGCGTCGTGCAATCGGTCCTCGGGGTGCGATGCGGCATCGAATCGGAATTCGACGAATGATTTCCTGCCGCATAGGCTCTCCCGATTAATCCTCAGGTGACGAGACACTAGACTGCATATGGTTTCACGTAATCTCAATCTTCTTATTTCGAGTAACGTAAAATCAAAATATTTTAAATAATATTCTCCTCTAATGTTGTTTTTTTTTTAATATCAAAATTCGATCAAACGTCGAAAATTATCGTCTCGATTATTGAGAATCGACGATTTACGTCTTGCGATTTTATTAATGCGTTTTTCCAGGTCTGACGATAAAAAAAAAAAAAGAAAAAAAAAATTCCGAATGTTTGTGAAATGAGTTAGCTCTTTCAATTCAAGCCGTCGTGCACTCGTCGTCGCATTGTGTGCGAAGCGGGGAGCGAGATTTCGAGCGAAATACGCAACGCACGCAGAACGGGAGAGCAATTTTTCATGCGCGCGTGTTGGCAAGAGCGCTCTTGCAGCTTCATCAGAAACTTCCGTACGTGTCTCGAGTTCGCGACCCTTCTTTCGCCGTTTCCCCAACCCTTTACTCCCCTCCGGTCAGTTTCTTTCTTCTCTTCATGTCATAAACCGTGACTAACGACCGCAAAAAACAGATACAATGTCGTCAAAAGAAACGAGAGAGGATGCGCGCAAATCTAGCGCGCACGTGACGCCACATGATTTTTCGATTCTGCGTTAAAGTTTTATATTATATATTTCCCAATAATATATTATTTTATTAAAACGTATTCAAAGAGCCGGGGAAATAAATTTTCGCGGATTATATCCGCGTATCTTTTTTGAGAAGGGAAAAATTTAACCAACTACTCCGCGGAGTATATCGCGACGATAGATTCGCTCCCCCTCTGTGTGGGATAGGTGCGCAGCTGCGCAAACGAACGTGCGATATCATCGTGAGGGGAATAAAAAACAAGAAAAAAAGGATAGGATTGATGCGAGAGTCGGCAGAAGAAGATATGGTTTCGAAGATGTCTTGACACCGTCGCGAAAAAAAAGCATAAGACCGGATTGCAGACCGGGCGACGAATCCATCATGGATGGATGGATGGCTGCGCTCTGGCTGGCCGGTTGGATGGGTCGGAGGCTGGTTTCATAAAATATGCAGGTTGCAATCACGTCTCTTGAATGGGAACGAGTGTGCGGGCGGTGGCTAAAAAAAAAAGTAAGAACGCGGAGGGGGCGACGGTGCATAGCCAGGGCGGTTCGCGGGGGATGATGGCGCCGTTGGAACGCGCGCAAAAAAAAAATAGGGGGGGTGAAAAGCTCCCCGTGGGGAGGATCGCGCCCTCTATACGCATTTCGAAGAGAGCCAAGACCCGCAATACTGCTGAAGCTGCGGGTCCACAGCCGGATTCGCTGTGCTTGCGTTCGCAAAAAATGTTCATAACTAGCCAATCCCGCACCGTCGCGCGCATTGTGTCGGCGGCTGCATTCGCGAACCTCTTTCTCTATGTGCGCGCGCGTGTGTGTGTATACACGAGTCGGAAGTGCATCCTCGCTTCTATATGCGACGGCGTTTTGCCGAAGTCGCTTGACATCCGCAGGCACTTTACTCGGTTTAAAAGTTGCGATAAAAGCGATATATCGCCGCGGATTCCGATAAAAACGGGAGGAGAGACTGGAAAGTTTCTTTTTATTCGATATATTCTCGATTTTATGTGTGTGCGCGTGGGCGTGGGTGACAAAGTGTGATGATGAGCGGATTTAATTTTTAATCCGAGATTGTCGAAGCTGACGATTTCGGTTTGAAACGCATCATATGTCTTACGATTTGTGTTAGCAGTCGGAAAAATTATGGCGCTGCGCCATTACGAAGTCAGTTTCGAACAACTTTGGACCAACACGTACGATAAGGATGTACATACACCTGCGCATAAAATATACACCGTGATGCACTGCGGACGCGCATTACCGATGCGACGGCCGGTGTTGTCCGGGAAGTGAAGCGTAAAATTTTAGGATATTGGCCAAGCGCAGCTTGGGCTCAAAGGACCGGGCGCGCAACTCGATAATCCCCGCGCTTTGAATTTGAAAGAAACTATTTAAATTGTAAAAATCTAACCCAGATTCCGGGTCGCTCGGATTAAAATTCATCGATGCTCCGCGTGCGAAATAACGCCGCCTGTAATAAAGCTCTTTGCGAATTTTTTCAAAATTACTACTCGCAAAGAGACGATATTTTATGCGTGAAATTAAATCGCAGCGTCAAGTCATAAACGTCTTATTAAAATGTGACACGATACTTGGCATGCTCGCGTTATCTTTAACCGCCACGCTGTTAACCATCGAGTTCACAAATGTTCCGCGTTAGGAAAATCCTCGCGCGCAAAATTTCGCCTCGGATGTTTAATTCCGCTTCTTCGCGCGCGCCGAGTAAAACTATTTGTTTTACGATTTCCCACACGCTTGTACGCGGCCAATTTTCACCGCAGACCTGAAAACTGTTTGCGCGACGTGTTTAGTGTCAAGAAGCGGGCGCTACCCCTAAAAAGGGGCAGGATGGCTCTGAAGGATCCGCGCGGGGAAGCGCGCGGATTCGAGCGCGCGGGAGGTTGAAGAGCGCGCAGGCAGAAAGCCTGGAGTGGCACCCACTTCTCGCTGAGATATGCATGAGCTGGCTGAAGTTACGCTACAACTACGCTGCTTACATAATATAAACTTCCACCCTTTCTCTCCCTCGTCTCTCTGTTCCGTACAAGCGCGAAAGGTCATTCTCGCAGAGGCAACCCCGGGGGATGAGAGAGACGTCGCGCGCGAGTAGAGGATAGGAAATCATTTAATTTTTCATGCGCGATATTTTATTGAGAGCCGCAGTGATGCGGTCGTCGTTGACGTGTTTGAAACATGAGGACGAAACCGCGGCGGCCGATCATCGCCGCGCGATTTCTTTTCACGCGACGACCCGAGCGCAGATCAGGTGTCGTTCGTGTGTCGCGAGGCGGAATCTCTCTCGAAAAAAATAGATTAGAATTTCTGCGCCGGGAGAAATTTCTACACGCTCGCGGACTTAAATAATTTGCTCGCGGACTGCATAAGTAAAATGATTTATAAGATAATTAATTTTACATATTTGTTTTGTGTTTTATATTTTCAATTGTAGAAAAAGACAAAAATTCGTAAACAAAACAACTCGCACTAGGGTTCGTCCAGTCAACATCTTCCAAAACATGAGAGAACAGATCATTTTGTTTGCCACCTTGGGTCTTTTTTTTCATTAGCTCATTCGATCGGATGCGCATTTTTCGCGTAACGTGTCAAAATCGACCTGAACACACACGCGGATTAAACGACATTTACGACCGCTATAAAGTACACACATCCTCCTTTTCACGTTCGCGAAAACCTAACCGCCGACAGTCCGCGAAGTTACGACTGGCAGTAACGACGAGAGTCTTTGAGGAGTAAGTTAGCCGAATGATGGGCGACTTTTCTCCAACGGATACGCCGCGGATTTCCGACGATTCATTAAGTTCGCATAGATACACGTGCGCGACGTTAAACGCGCTGGCCAAAACTTTAAACCCGAATCGCCTTCGCGCCGCTTTTATCGGTCTTTTCACAACTCGCGGCAAATATTTATCATCGCCAAGTTGCGAGCAAACTGTCGAAACTTGCGGTCAACATCGAATATTAATTCTCAATCATCGACGCCGTGCTGCGATGTGCGGGGCGAGATATCAACCGTGGGATTCGGAAACGGTGCGACGAGTTTTATCTCGCGTCAAATTTTAACTGTACTTCTCTCGTAATGCGAATTTATAATGATAAATGAACGAATTAATAATGAATCATATACCGATCGCATTGCAGACGCGCGCGGAACCGCGCACAAACGGAGATCGCACAAAGAAGCGCCGCAATTGGAGCAGAAAAATAAATCCCTTCTCGAATGCGGGGCGAATCTGTTTTATGTATTCTGCGTGTATAAAAAATTGAGTTTTTTCATTTAATTGAGAGCAGTTTTTGTGGACGTATCAAAACAAACACAGTCACGTCGATCGACGAGATTACAAACGAGGTTACAAACGAGCGGTGTTTTTTTTTTTAATCGGAATTTGCACAAACGACGTGTTTGCGCGAGAATTTTAATTTTCCCTCTCTCTCTCTCTCTCTCGGTTTTCCAATTTTTCTCAGTATTTTCTTAAGGACTTCCTGACTCGCGCGCAAGAGAATTATGTAAACGCGAAATATATATATGTATAATATAGGATTCGCACGCGGAGTCTTGTAACTGTAAATTACAATTATTATACCGCTACCGCGCCGGGCACGAATTATGGAGGTACCATTACGTATTACTCGCTTATTACTCGCGCTGCTGCGCGTTCCGTGCACATGACTGTTCGGAATTGCAGCGTGCCATTAATGAGAGCGATTCATACTCTTATAAGACCCCTCCCTCCCCCGCTAGACAAACCATCAGCTTGTTATCGCGCAATTCTCCCGCGTGATATCGCGTTTGTTACCGAAATTCCGTGAAACAACGTGTGTGTGTGTGTTTTGCGAAATTAAATGCATAATAAATTGTTAAAACTTCACGAAAATTGCAATTAGTGAACTTAAAAAAAAATATAATTAATCAAAACAACTGACTGAAAAAGAAATCAGATCAGAAGCAAAATCGATCTAACGGCTGTGGTCCACCGATGGTAATTTAGTTAGATGATCGGAGGATGATCAAAATGTTTCATATACTTTTTAGAAGTAAAAATTTAAATTTGTTTTGCAATAAATTACCGGTGAGACTACAACTATATCGATTTTGCTTTTAAAAATATACTTGCACGTACATCCGATATATTAGCTCGTATCGACTCTACTGGAAAAAGAAAAAGATTTTTGTCTCTTATTTTTCAGATCGGGCGGTTGATGCCTGATGGCGCGGGCTGGAACGCAACGCTGGAGAAATCCTGCTCCAGAGTAAGTAGACTCCCTCTCTCTCGATTCACGAAATGGGAATAAAGCATGCGGCACGCTATGTATAAACCGCTATATGCGCGCGGAGACGTCGGACGACGACGTCGCGATGGTTCTCAAACCGCGCCGTTCGTTCAACGAAGACTCGAAACACGTGGCCGAGCGCCAAAAAACGCGAGGACAAGGTTAAGGTTGACGTTCGATGATGCGCGTTACGTGCAGAAAATCGTCGAATTCATTTCGAAATCATATATTTCCTCGGGCATCGCGTCTCTGTGTGTGTGTGTGTGTACGTTCTCGCGTTTCTGTTTCGAGTCTTCAACTTTACGGCGCCGTGTCGCCGTCGATTTCGATTTTCGACGGATATTTCTTTCGCGGCGAGATTTCGAGAAACAACACGCCTGCTAGCGCAAAAGTTGCCGTATGTATTCCCGAAACTGCTGACTGACGAACAAACAAACAAACGCGAAGAGAGAAAGAAAGAGAGAAAGAGCAGCGCGCGCGTCGATTTTCGCGCAACGCGATCCGCAAAACTTTTGCCAGGCAACCACTTTACGCCGAGAGAGTTCGGCAGAAATGGGAAAACGATGGCAGCGGCGGTGGTGGTGCTTCGCGCGGGGATGGATTTGAATAAAAGGGCAGCGCGCGCGCTTCGTCTCCAAGTTTCTTGAGAGGGTTTTGCCCCTATACACCGACTTCCGCCATCCCCTTTCTGCCAATTTTTTTTTTCGGGAATGAAAGCCCCATCGGACGGAATATAATAATGGGGAAACATAACTCTCTCCGTCTCTTTAAATCGAAGATTTATTAATCCGGCGATATAAAAGAGAAACGCGATACTATTTCAAGCTCGAAAATGATATTCTCGAAAAAGATGATCGTCTCATATGGTTTCGCGCGTTAATTGTCGCGTCGGTGTCTTCGCGTCATCCGGTTACGTAACGAATTGAGATACTTGAGCTAAAGCGTTTGAAACACGACACAGATTGAGGATTATCTAATCTGAACGCGCGCATACATACACACACACAAACGAACATGCGACACATTACGTCGCGCGCGTAACCAACACATAGTAGGCTTGAACCTCCGACAGTGCAAGATCCGTTTGTGTGCTCGTGATTTCTCTTTCGGCGTCTCGTTCGCAGGTCGACGCAAGGGACGAAGAATAATTTCGCGTAGCTCGTTATGCGAAATGGCGGTGTATTCCGCAGTCGAGATGTTTAGTTTGTACGTGCAACCGCGCCGCGCGGCCCCTTTGCAGTCGAAGGATCAGAAGATTGCCTTCGAGAGTCCGTCGGTCGGGGATGCTCTACACTCCCGCCGCTCTCTGCCCGTTCCGCCTCCAAACGCCCGTTCTTCAACGCTCGATAGGGCAGGCCGGAACCACGGAGCGCCCCGGGTATCTTTGATCAAAGACGTTCCTCGATTGGATGCTCTGTCGTGATTCCGATGATGAATAATTGAGGAGGAGAGCGAGCTGAGCGCGCCGAGAAATTTCGCCCCGTCCCGTTTCCATCAAGATCGGAAGCATCGAGCGGTTAAATTTCTTTTCGGTCCCGCGCGATATCGAGCGCGGCGCATCCTCAATATCCCCCGCTGATCTCTCGGAATCTCGATTTTATACACACGTATATTCGCGCGATGTATCGAAATAGGAAAGAAAAAAAAACAGATTGCAAACACACACACACACACACTCTCGTCTAGCTATTGTGTAATGTTTTGGAACAGACTCCGATTGAAATAATTTCGCTTTTCAAGGAAAACTTCAGGAAAACTTTTTTTTTTTTTTATCTGATATTTGCGCGTGAGAAAATTCGAGCGGAGTCTTCAATTCTTCACATTACTTGCGAGAAAAGATCCCAAACATACGCCAATCAAACGTGTTTGAAATAATCTTGCAAATTTGTTCAGAAATATCAAGAAAAAAAAACTCGCAGAAGGTGAAGAAAAATTCTGAGGGGATTTCTCTTCCCCGGGACTTAAGTAGATCCCATTTATCATTCGGGTGGATAGAATGAAATTTCCGATCTGTGACAACCGCCTCACGTAATAACGATTTAGTCTGAAATTATATTTTCTCAGGAAGAGAGAGAGAGAGAGAAGTGAAGTAGTGCCTTCGAGGGAAAATTCAATTGCTCCCTTCTTATGTAAATCTTAAAATCATATTCCTGTTGCTTTCTCTGAATAACAGAAACGCGCGCTGAAATAAAAATCGTATCGTAGCCTCTTACCGCCTCTCTTTCTTTCTCTCTCATCCAGCCTGCAGGCAGCTTTGCCGCGGAATGTAAATCGCCGGGGGCTCTTAAAAGGGCCACGGACGAAAGAGTTGATTTCGAGCACACGCCACTTTTGTTTTGCGCCGCCGTTCGTGTCGCACGTGAATAGGCTCGTGTTTTGTCAAACCCGGTCACACACATTTTGCGCGTGTGACGTTTCACGCGCAAACGGGACGCGTGAATAAACGAAATTTCACGGGAAGTCACACGAGACCCCAAAATCCTCTTTTGAAAAATAAATCTTTGGTTAAACGAATTTTCCGTTAGGATTTGCCGAACGGGGCAAATTAATGTTTTTTTCTCTCGAAATACGAGACACGTTAACGCACGAAGTTTCGCAATTCTCCGACTTTAACCCTTGACGGTGGAACCACCACGGTGGAAAATCGACTGTTTATTAATTAAAACGTCGCGATGTCAATGGGACTCGTTCAATTATATAGACAGCATCGTACGTCGAACAGAATAGAAAGAGGATTGCGCAAAAAAGATTAATATTCTCTCTCGCGTATAAAAATAAACTTTAAACGTATTCGAAGATTCGATTTCGCGACGATCTCATTCGATTCGCGCTCGTTCTTTTTCCTCGCTATAATATTTTTCCTCGTAAAGAACAGGGTGAAAGCTTCGATGTTCTCGTTAGTCGAGGAAAGGCAAAAGAGAGAAAGAGAGAGAGAGATTGTCGAAGCGCGACACTGTCGGACTGTTCACCCGGCGATTTAATATCGGCCGTATTAATTATCAGATATGGCAACGCGTATCCGCAACGCGGATAATTAACTACTTACAGCCGCTTTCACAGGCGGCTTGACAATCAGTCGGATCCAGACTCGACTCGTGAGTAACAGTTTCCCTCGGAAACTCGGTTCGGTTTTCTATGGCACGGCGACTACGCGCCCGACCGCGAGTCTTTTCACGTCTGGTCAGTTTTCCCCGAGCAGTACGCGCCGATGCTTTGCGCTGCAATAAAAAAATCCTCTTTCTCTGTCTCTCTCGCATATGTAATCCATCCACGCGGAGATAGAGAAAGAGAGAGCCGATGGCGCCGCGCAGAGATGCGCTCTCTGAAAGATTGACTCTGGTGCGCGCGAGAGATTACGGAAAGTATTTACGAAGGAGAAATACGAGAGCGAAGATCTTTTTTCTTTCTCCTCTCTTTCATTCTTTCTGCGTGGATGTTTTATTTCTCCTCGAAATTTATTTTTAATCATCCGCGGCTTCCGTTCCGCCGCGTGCGAGGGGAAACAAACGCTTTGTGAAATTTTTTCGCGAGAAAATAATTTTATTCGGCGTGCGTTAAACAACAATTGAATAAAACAAAAATATATCTCGCATCGACGACAATTTGTACGTGGTGAACGTGTTTGCGACCGACCGATTTGCGTTTATTCGCGAGAGAAAATTAATCGCGTCGATGACGAAAGCAGTTTTGGCGAACGAATTGGAACAACCGGCGACAAAAGGAAACAAAGCGCGCGACGTAACGTCGAGAGAGAGACGATACACGGCGCGATTGATTTCACTTCTATATATAAAGCAGCATAAAAACTGTCAAGGTTGGACTCGCATGACTAACTCGGAGCTTGTGACACTCGCGTTGCACTTTCGACCTACATCGCGCCGCGGTGTAACGACGCGCTCGGAAAAGGAGAATCTCGCACGATCTCTCGAGAACGCGAGAGACTCTTAACGATTGTCGAAGAAAGAATAAAGCGGATTGTTTCCTCGCACTTGGTTTTTTTTTTTTTTTTCCACACGTTTCGCTCTCAGAGAGCGTTTGCGCGCTCTTGCTATAAAAGACACATCGTAAACCTCGTCGCCTTCCCTCGCCCTCGAGGTCGAGGAGAATCCGGAGAGCGGAGCGAAGTAATTACGATTATTCGTGACGATTGTAATTACGGTCGTCCCGCGAAAACGAGATAATTATGTCGCGCGCAAAATTATCCGCGACTCGCGAGTTAATAAAGTGCGCCGCGTCAAAGGATCCCTTTCCGTGTGCAACACAAAAATCGATCATCGAAACAAACGAGCTCTCGGCGTTAACGACGAGATTATTTTTGTGTCATCGCGACACACGACGGTTTGAATTGCGGTGGAAAAAAAAAAAATTCCAACGCGCCGGTAATGAATCCGCTCTACGTGATATTGCGCAACGCAACGTGACGTAATCGCCGCTACCGTCTGGCGTTTCAATGACGGATTGTTAACAGCTGATCGTAATAACCGAGGCATTACGCGCGCGGAGCCCATACCTGGCAATTTCACGGTTTACGCACTCGCGGCATCGCATCATCGACATCCGAGATTGTCAGCGGCAACGGATCGTTCGACACGGTGTCTTCCCCATCGCATTTGGGATTTGTCGGCTCGTTAATTTCCCGATCCGTTATGACGACCGTCATACCTTTCCGCGCGCCGAGAGCGGTGTGTATTTTCCGAAAGTCTCTTTGCACACACGCAGCGCGGCTCATTCGGCCGCGGTATAGTTGATGCTAATAATAGTGATGACTCGCGCCAGCAGAAAGAGAGAGAGAGCGCGTCATGATTGATAGAGATAAGGGCGAAGGGTTGTTGCTTCGCGCGACGACGCGTACACGTGTTTAACGTTTGCACCCCATTTACTTTCCCCCCTCTCCTCCCCCCACACGTCGCCGCGTGTCACTCACAATTAATTCCGACAGCGCGCGCGCGGCAAAATCATCCCCTTTATTGCCGGGGAGCAAAGCAACTGTCGGAATGTTTTTCCGCGGCCGATTAGCCCGA